>OU898276.1:122340048-122586771 GCA_918026665.1 Diabrotica balteata | reverse complement strand
TAATAAAAAAAACTCTTTTTTTCTTTTATTTCTCTGATTTTTTGTCAGCTTCATCAGGAGACAACTAAAATATAGTTAAAATTTTAATATAAATATCAGGTACGAACAAACATTAATTACTTACAGACTTAGAGTAAAAATATACCATATTTAAGTTAGATAGTTTTTTAGATGATGAAGAAAATATATTAGATGAAATACCGGATACATCTAAAAAGTTATTAAGAGCAAAAGTTACTAATGTCGTTACGAACTACTTAAATCATTCCAATAAAGAACATTCCAGCATTTTAAATAGAATATTTAAATAAACTCAACAATTCTTAAAATCACATCCAGATCTTTATATTTTACAATCAGATAAGGGAGGGTGTACAGTAGCAATGAACAAAACCGAATATATTGAAAAAAACCAGAAGGCTTATTAAATAGATAAAATTGCATATATTCAGCTAAAAAGATGATCCAACTATTATGATACAATTTTCTTAAAATGAACTTATTAAAAACTATGAGAAAATGACTTAAAAATAAATCAAGAATTTGCCAAAAAACTCACTATATACAATTCATCTTGACCGAAACTTTACTGCTTACCAAAAATCCATAAAGAAGGTATACCGCTTAGACCTATTGTAAGCTCTATAAATTCGGTAACTTATGCCTTATCCAAATTTTTTGCTAACATTCTTAAAGATGCTTTTGACGAAGTGAACAACTATAATGCAAAGGAATACATTTTAATTTGTTAATGAATGTCAGAGAGTTGATTTTACCGAAAGATTATGTTTTAATTTCGTTAGATGTCATATCGTTATTTACTAACATACCAATAGATCTGGTCAGAAATTAGTACAGTCAAAATGGAATCTCATTAAAAATTATACAACAATGTTTAAGGATAGTTTTTTAACACTTCTGAATTATGTTTTTGAGAACAGCTTTTTTAACTTTAATGATAAATTCTATCGACAAATATTTGGAGCACCTATGGTAGTCCACTCAGCCCCCATAATAGCAACCATCATTATTGGACCATTTGCTGGATGTCATTATCCCACAATTACCTTCCCTTTACCCTTCATTAAAAATTTGTAGACGATCTTATATGTTTCTGTTCCTACTATCACAAATTCAAAATACCTTGACATTTCAAAAACTTCAACACACATGTCCAAATTACTTTAAAGATTGAAAATGATTGTTCGATATCATTTCTGGATACCAAATTAAATAACACTGAACAAAGCACAATGATAGATTGTATCAAAAGCCAACACACTCTGGAAGATATTTAAATTTTTTTTCAAATCATCCTACTTATCAAAAGTTTAATACAGTGATTGCAATGAAGAATAGGGTAAGGCATATTAGTGATGATAAATTCATAAACAAAAACTTAAATTTGCTGTTAAACATCTTTGAAAATAATGGATACCCAAAACATATCCTTAAAAAAATGTTATTTAACTCAGACATTTTTGACGGTTCCACTGATATCGGAGCAGTACAAAAAATCCAATATAAAAAACTACCATTAATAAAACAGTTAACACCTTCTGTGACTAGTTTATTTAAACAATTCACCAACATTAAAATTGTCCAATATAATTTATTAGAAAACCGACAACTGTTTTCTAAAGTAAAAGACAAGACACCAACTGTAAATAAAAATAATGTCATCTACAAACTGCCTTGTTTGGATTGCCAGAGCTGTTATGTTGGCCACACTTCTCAATGACTTAAACAAAGAGTCACACAGCAGAAAAGTGACTGCACAAAAAAGAAGAATACATGTGCGGCAGTTGACCATTACTTAAAAACTGGGCATCAAATTTGACTACACAAATGACAGGGTTCTACAGCAAGAAAATAATTATAAAAAAAAGATTGTTTTTAGAAATGTGTCATATTAATAGAGAATAAATATGCAGTACATTACAAGGCAGACACGGACAGTAAAGTTGAGCAATATCTACTGCAATATTCTTAGTATGTTCAAATAATTTTTCTATTTACAATTATATTTTTAAATCACCCTGTATATTTTTAATGTGTAATTTTAATTGTGTTTTAATTGTTTCTTGGTTGTTTTTTTTTGCTCTTTTTAAATTAATTACTAGTGACCTAGGTGCTTTTTAACCAATATTTGTTAGTTACTGTTTTTGAACATATTATGTACACACATTTTTTAAATATTTTTAACTCTAAATCTGTGAGTAATTAATTGTTTGTTCTTACCTGATATTTATATAAAATTTTAACTATATTTTAGTTGTCTCCTGATGAAGCTGACAAGAAATCAGCGAAATATAGAGAAATAAAAGAAAAAAGAGTTTTTTTTTTAAATAACAGACCGCATAACCCGTTACACACCACTAGAATAAATTTTTATTTACGTTTCGGTCGATAATCCTCCCAGTTTTGCTATATATATATACTATATATATATATATAAATATATATAATATATAATATATATATATTTTATACATGAAAAATTATTGGCAAAATTCGAAATGTGAATACAAAAGAAAATAAATTTTCCTATTGCATTCACGTTGCTAAAATGCTAAAAAATTAGTATATTAGGGTGGTCTGAATTAGCAATCCTCATGCAAAAAACGTAAAATTGTCATTTTTAAATAGACATTGTGAAAATATACAAAATATTACGAAAATTAAAGTTCACCTTTAAATAAAAACTTAAACACTCGGTATCTACCTCGGAAACTAGCAATATTTGTGTAAGCCATGTTGGGCAGAATCATAATATTTTGAGTTTTAGAGCGTACAACTCTAGAGCGAGATTGGACATTCTTGATGAATCAGCCTGTATATATATAATATATATATATATATATATATATATATAAATATATATATATATATAATATAAGCCATCATATTCCTAGTAGTGTTTATACTTTCTTTGGACATTTGGAAATTGTAGTTTGAGTTTTTGCAATGTTTCTGTATATTTTTATAACTGTTTTACAACTCAAGATAAATGAAACTTGTATGCTGAATAATCGCAACCTTGAATCAATATGAAGATCAATTCCTGCAATTTCAAATTTCATTTACATATATAAATGTTAATTTGTTATGATAACAAGAATACTGAGCATTCTATCGTACCTGTCAGCGGCTTCGGATTGAACCGGAAAACAATGTGCTAGTCAAGTGTACAGGGCCCCATTTTGAAAATTGGTTAGGCTCGAGGCGCAGCGTGGGGCTCCCCATAGGGCGAATGTGGTAAATATTCGTAGTTGTCTTCGTATGTAATTAAATTAACAAAGCATTACATAAAATATTTTATGCTTTAAAACGTAGTTTTGTAGTCCCCCTTTTTTCAATATTTTTCTCAATCTCAATTAGATGATGTTATAAGCACGAATTAACCACAAATCAGACATGGAAAGTTAAGGGCAGTCGAATGATATGGGGAAATACTAAATGAATAAAATATGATTTTGAACCTTCAAGATCACAAAATTATTGAGGTAGTTAAAAAATAAACCAACAAAACTTGGAATATAACGACACCGATTAGACCAATCAATTATAAGTTAATCTCCTATATCTATTATCCTTCGTGCGGATGTACCTACTGCATTTATGCCATTCGATTGAGTATTGCTATTCATGCCTCTGGCCCTTGTGCATTTCATTAAGCTTCCAAGAATGAATTACTATTTAACTGGGAATAAGCCACAATTAAAGGTTAAAATACTTTATTGACGTTTCAAATTTCCACTTCGAAATCGTTCTTTGTATTTTGAGAACGATTTCCGAAGTGGAAATTGAAACGTCAATAAATGTATTTTAACCTTTAATTGTGGCTTATTCCCAGTTAAATAGTAATTAATTTAAAATGCCACAAGAAAATAGTTTTAGAACAATTCCAAGATAAGTTGCCATTCCTGTTCTTTATTTTGTCTAACCACTGCTATGGAGATCTTGATATTTTAGAAGCTACATCATCTTTAACTATTATTCTTTCCATACTTACTCTTTTTCTAATAACGTGTCTAGAACATCTCAGTGTTCTTTGGTTGCTAGTTGTAACGTATATATTGGTAATGCTGAGTTCTAATAGTATTGAATTATTTATGTGTAATGTCTATGCCAAGTGCAATATTCTACGGTAAACCCACATTTCGAAAGGCATTATGCATTTAGATTCTAATTTTTTAATTGTCTCGTGTGAGCAGCTTAAGTGACATGGGTGGAATGCATAAAACGTAGTATCTGCTAATGCTTCAAATAATTCTACATTTTTGTAGTACTTGCTACACTTACAAAGCATTTTGCTTTCCTCCGTAGTATTTACTATTATTTACCAGATACATAGGGTGGAATGTATAAAAAGTAGTAGATGCTATTGCTTCAGCAAATAGTATCTGGTTTGTAGCATTTACTTTTACATAAAAGGAGGTGCTTTTTAAAACGAGCGTACTACACAACCGAAGTACTTGCTACTGACCTGAAGGTTCTACTACTAAACGTAACGCCAGCCGTAGTGCCCTTGTGCGCATCACACCAATCGTATTAGAACTAGTTTTTCATGTGATTTTTCAACTTTTTATAAAGATTTTATATTACTACCTAAATAAATATACATATGCGGTAAGCTTAAATAAGGCTTACCCGCCCCCTACTCTCCTACTTTCCCATTTAAAAAATCAAAGTTATGACTCTCACCTGAAGAAAGATTGCTTAGAGTTCGAAACATTGATGCTATAATATACTATGATTATTTTAAAAATCGACCTCTTCAAGTGTTTTGCTTATATACTAAAAATAAATGAGTTTAATATGTGGGTTACACTTATTTCAGCGCACTCTATATGAATAAAACTGCACGATTCATGATAATTACCTGAATATTTTACGATAAATATCGTCATTGTATATTCTTCCAGGTTTGTAGATTTTTTCTACGACGAACATTCATAAATGCTGCCATTTAACTAACATAACAAAAAACACCTAAAGCCGAAGTTGTTTATCTACCAACTTCACCTAAACTGAAGCAAATTCTACTAAACTAGCAAATACTTCAAAAGCGTAGTACATCCTTCTATGTATCTGGTAAATAGTAGTAAATACTACGAGGAAAGTAAAATGCTTTGTAAGTGTCAGCAAGTACTACAAAAATGTAGAATTACTTGAAGCATTAGCAGATACTACGTTTTATGCATTCCACCCATAGAAGGATGTACTACGCTTTTGAAGTATTTGCTAGTTTAGTAGAATTTGCTTCAGTTTAGGTGAAGTTGTTGATAAACAACTTCGGCTTAGGTGTTTTTGTTATGTTTGTTAAATGGCAGCATTTATGAATGTTCGTCGTAGAAAAATCTACAAACCAGGAAGAATATACAATGACGATATTTATCGTGAAATATTCAGGTAATTATCATGAATCGTGCAGTTTTATTCATACAGTGCGCTGAAATAAGTGTAACCCCCCATATTAACTCATTTATTTTTAGTATATAAGCAAAACACTCGAAGAGATCGATTTTTAAAATAATCATAGTATATTCTAGCATCAATGTTTCGAACTTTAAGCAATCTTTCTTCAGGTGACAGTCATAACTTTGATTTTTTAAATGGGAAAGTAGGAGAGTAGGGGGCAGGTAAGACTTATTTTAGCTTACTGCATATGTATACATATTTAGGTATTAATATAAAATCTTTATAAAAGGTTGAAAAATCACATGAAAAACTAGTTCTAATACGATTGGTGTGATGCGCACAAGGGCACTATGGTTGGCGTTACGTTTAGTAGTAAAACCTTCAGGTCAGTAGCAAGTACTTCGGTTGTGTAGTACGGTCTTTTCAACAAAGCACCTCCTTTTATGTAAAAGTAAATGCTACAAACCAGATACTATTTGCTGAAGCAATAGCATCTACTACTTTTTATGCATTCCACCCAATGTGTAAAGCTAATGCTCAGAAAAGAGTAGCTTTGTGATTTTAATGTTAGATGTCTTTCTATATTTTGATGAGTTTTGCAGTAACTGGTCTGACAATTAGGAGGCAATTACTTTATTTTCACACCCTTCACTATTGGTGATGACAGACCCAAGTAATAAAATTGTCTAACCACTTCATATACTGCCACATTTCTCATTTAAAATATAGACTTCTCTTTAAAGTGCAATTCAATAATGGCACTAATACCAAAACAAATAAAGTTTAAACGTATTACAAATAATTTTTGTTGTGTGGAACACAACAGATAAAAGATAAAATGAAAAGAGATAAAATGAAAATAATTATGGGAAAGAAATAAAGTGCAAATGAAGTAGGAAACATAGCGGTATACATATTTACAAGACGACTAAAATGTTGGGAAACCGCATGAACACCAGAGACTGACTGGATAGATGATTTTCATTTCATAAAAGGGACTAATATTATACTATATTATAGCAGTTTACACGGTCCAGTACGTTGGAAGGCTGGTAATGATAATGATGTTGACGATAATATAGTAAATTGTATTCGAAACAAATGATAATTATTTCTTACCTGTACACTCCATAATGTTTTCCACTAGCCCTATCACCACATATTGAACAAAGATGCTTCGACCCGCTAAGAGGGTGGTTAGGTGGGTAAGGGGAATTCGCTTTTTGCGATCCAGCCGATGGACTCAGCAAATTTGCATGACCTAAAGAAAAAGATCCAGGACTGTTCGGTCCTTGAGGACTGAATTGGTTTAAAGTAGAGGCGTCCGGTTTGATTTCCAATGGTGATTGGGGACCTAATGCTCCCATTGAAAGGTTCTGATCAAGACTGAGACCTGGAACAATAAAAAAGAATTATAAAGGTTTTTTTTCTTTGAATTTTAATACAATATGGAATATATAGGTCGTATATATAAGACTAAAATGATTTGCTACCGTTTATTTCGGTAAAATATTTGAAAATAATAAATAAATAATTATGATTTACTATTGAATCCCTCCTAGAATTATGTAAGTTTTTGCCATGTTTTTAAATCTCGTTATAAAGCAATGCAGGCTTCTACAACAGATACTTTGTAATGATATACTGTTTTTTGGACTAAGCAATACTTTTTATTTAAAAAATCTTTTATAAAAGGTAAATTGATATAAAAACCCGCTGGTGCTACATCACAGAACGTTTTCAGAATGACTATTCTCTCATTAGTGCTATCAAGATTTACATGTTTGAAGCCACTAAATACATGAACCCTTTAAATATAGTTAAATTAATTTTTGATGATAAAAAACTAGGATGGTAACATTATAAACGGAATTAACTTTTTGGCTAGGAATCCACGTCGGTTGACACGAAGTGTCGCTGAGGACTTGTTTTGATAGCGACTGTTGTTGATTATTATTTTATTTTATCATATATAAAATGATTTTATCTATTATTCATTACATTAAGAAGGTTTAAGCTTTATATTAGGTTTCCACTTTTTTTAAAATCGATTTTTGCTATTTTTTGCGATTCTCAAGAGATCAATAAAATTTACCACTTTCATTAACCAGTTACTATGGCATTTTGATTTTTAGAGTATAATCTTCGAACCTACAGCATGAAATCTCGGTTTTGAGTTTTGGCAACAAATGTGAGGTATTTGAAATATGCCTAAAAAACGCTGAATTTAAACTGTCACATTACAAACTTTACTCTTGATCTAAAACATTTAAAACTGCTCCTTTTTTATGACACAAGTATATTTTTCAAAACTACACACCTATAGCTCGAAGCTCCACTTAATAAGGTCTTCGTCGAGGCATTTTCCGTTAAATTTTCCATTTAAAGATTAGGCTCTAAAAATAAAAATTCCACTAAAACTGACTTCACTTGCGGCAAGATAAAAGAATAGTTACAAAAGCTTTACTCTTTACCTTTAAAACGAATTTTGACTTTTATCGATAGGACACTTTGACCAAAAGATATCGAATTTTTACCGTTGACTTGCTATAAATTTTATTTAAAACTGATTTGGCGAGCGTAACTGAAATTCAACAGCGCCGGTCGCTTCAAGCGTTGTTTCTGAGAAAAAGGTTGATTTTACACAAAAAGTACATGCATTTTTAACTTTTATTGAAATCATTCAAAATACAAAAATACAATAAACGTTGGTGGTCTCCAATAAACGCCGTACGCCGCGTATAGCATTCACCAGTCGCGTCTGTATGCTTTATATAATAAATCATGGATGTATCACATTTTCTTATTATACGTTGAACGCAGCTTGTAACTACTGTACAAGTATGCAGACACGATGTATGACGTAACGTACGGCGTTTTTTGGAGACCACCGCCTTACCGTTTTTTTTTGCAATACCGGTATAAACCGGTCCGGCGTACTGCAGCCAATTAGTCTATTGTACATTTTGTATGTTCTGTGAAGCGTATGTGTTGTCGTTACTAAGTATATCCGACTGCATTGTCTTTACAAAAATTAACTTATAACCTAAGGACTGTGGTACGTCGGGTGAGTATCGATCCGAAAGAAAGAGAGAAAGATTTTTGTTAAATAAAAACTCTCATTTTGACTGAGATTCGAACTCGCCAAAAATTTAAAAACCAAAAGGTATTTCACAAGTCGTCTCTCGAAAAATAATTTGTATTGTATATAATTTATTTGTCTATATATGGTTCCTCTACATCTACACTTCTTCTTCTTCTTACGGTGCCTATCCGTTCCGGATGTTGGCGATCAACATGGCTATCCTAACTTTGCTTGCTGCTATTCTGAATAGACCGGTTGTCGATGTATTAAACCACTTTCTCAGGTTTTGAAGCCAAGATATTCTTCTTACACTTATTCGTTCGGAACTGATGTTTAACAGTAGTCCTCGTAAATATATTTTTTAAACTATAAGTACACTTTTAAATCGTTACTTGTAATTCAACCTTAAAACAGTTTCATGATTCCATTTAGCTGTAATTTAGAGCTGTAAGTTTTTATTTTTTTGAGTATTTTTTCGACATTTTTTGCAAACTTTTCCTCCTATTATCCTATTCTTACCAGAAATTAGTTTTAGAAGACCCGGGATTTTACCTTTTTTCCAAGATACTTCCTGTTTCCCCATAACGCTTAGTTATATTCCTCACTGTAGTTTTAGGAATATAAAGTTTATCCGCCACTTCACAGATTGTTTTATGCGGCAATAATTTTTAATCACTAATAAAGCTTTGACAACAAATTAACTGTAGAATGTAGTGACATCTGTGAGAGTGTCATTATTTAGTTGTTACTAATTTTTACATAATTTGATTATCCTTAAGACATTAATAGATAATATGTGTTGAATAAAAAAATATTAGTTACTGTTTGTGACTATTTATAATTTAAAATATTACTTACTTAGCATTATTATCATAATTATTAAAAAATAATAATAAATCAACAGTCAAACACCAGAATTTGTTATATATTTTAATTTGCCCCAATATATAGTTGTTATGGCTAGTACATAGACAACTTATAACATATCTTCAAACAACTATAAGTAGTTATTTAATTTACTACCCCTACAATTTGATCATTTATTTTCCAACAATTCCGGATCACACCATCCCTTTGTCTGAATCCAAGCATTTTGAATTTATTCAGATTGATTTCTTAGATTCCACATATTACACACACCTTTCCAACTTATCGATTATCTGTTGAAGCACGGATTAATTGCTAATTGTAAGCTTCTGATTAATTTCAAGCTGAGGAAAAAAAAACAGATAAAAATAAAGGCAAAATCAAGAGCAGTAAAAGCCGATCAGATGATACAAACAGAATAATTTAAAGGAAATTTTTAATTTTTCATGAAAATAAAACGGTATACACGGTTGGAACTATTTTAACTCATATTTAAATTAAAATTTACCAGATTAACGGAAAAACTAAGTAAGGGTCATTTTGATAAAGGGTTACTTTCAAGTTCCAAAGAATTGATCGAGAGTAGTAAATTAATGTTCCGTGGCGCTAGTTCCGTGACGATAGCCTCAACATTTTACTATAGAGATAAAAGTAATAAACATTTTCTCTTGATAGGACTTTTAGTTGATTTGCACGAAGCTGGAAACAACTTTCATCAGATATAAAGACATTATTAAAATTATCTTCTCGAAAACGTTGACAAAAATTTATTCTTCATTGCCTTTGCAGAGGTGTCATTGTAGGGATCTTTTTGGATTCCTTGATATGTAGCCGTGCTTTTTCAGTGACATGCGCATAGTTCCTGGGCACACTGATATTCTTGTTTGATTTCCAAATCTGTTCGCTAATTTTCGAAACCATAGGCGCGGATTTTGTCGTCCTAAAGCCACTAAAGCATTTTAATTGTTTCCGCGAATCTTACGCGGTCTACCCGAAACTGGTCTATGTCTCATATCTATGCCATTTTTTATCCTCTTTATTGTCTCATACACTGCACTTTTTCCGAGTTCAGTCAATTGCACTATTTTTTTAACGATTCGGACACCCTTTCTATACAAATATTCCACCACTTTTCTTTTTTCTACTTGCGACATTATTTCACAAATCTTAAGTCTGTGTTACAAACAACAATATTTGACAGATGGTGACTATATATATTTGATAAGTTTAGTTAAATATTAGCTAGTTATAAGTATATGGGATTAAACCAAAAATGATTGTAATGAGAATTACATTCATTTTACATTGTTTTGACGATTCGATTTCCAATCAATACAATCAATTGTGGTTTAATCCCATATAAAATAACATTTAACCTAAACATGCCACAAGAAAACAGTTTTAGAACTTCTTTATAATAAAACCAGTAGTGCACTTCCACACGCTCCTAGGAGGGGCCCCAAATTAATGAAATCTTCACAATAAATTTCAGGGCCACCGAGAAATATCATTCATCAACGTGTTGACGCGAACATACAAGTTACTTCCATAAAATTTGCATTTGTTTTGATTTAAACGTATGTCTTTGTTTTTTGTTACGAAGTTATCCATTCAAGCCTTTAATTAATTCCCAAAATCTGCAACTAAAAACATCTGAACGAAACTAAGTATTTTGAATACTTGATAGATTGGACGTAAGTTATAGCAAAATTAATTTTTTAAATAAAAAACTAAAACTACTGTTCCTACATTGCTGCAGAATATATATATATATAAATATATATATATATATATATATATATATATATATATATATATATATATATATATATATGTTACCGAAACTTATAGTAAGATCTTCCATATCAAGACATCTTTTTCATCACATGCAATTTCATTTCACGTATTTAGGGGAAATATTTAGGAGAAAAGAATCTAAAAAAGAGTTGGTGTATGTTGAACCATCAAAGGATAGGTCCATGAAAACCAAGTTAGCGTAACCTTCTTATTTGAATGTAAAAATTTCGAATTGCTTGTTGAAAAATATGATTTTTAGAATGTGAAGTACATACTGTGTAGCTTTTGTATCATAACTTCCCTAGTTTTTGTTTTGATATTTTTATATCATCTTATATGAGTTGATTTTTATTTATTCTTTGGAAACTAAAAGAATTACATGTTACATTACTAGTAACAATTTAATTATTTTATATAGCTTTCTTAAGATATTTAAAAAAATTTTTGATCCAAATTTATACAAAAAATAGAAAGTTAACGTTTGTATTCTTTTTGTAATTGCAAAAACAAGGAAATTAATTAAATAATTTTTTAGTATATGTTATAAATTTGTTCTATTTGTCGATTTTATTTATAATTAAGTTTCATAGACTACTATTCTACATTTATACTATATACTATATATTGTACTATATACTACAATTCATCATTATATTTGAATATCGACTTTCTTATTAAATTTAGATATTTATTGAAACGCTCAATTACCAAGAGTTTATTTACTTCATCATGTGAAATTCTTTCATGACCATTTTTGATATTGTTAATGTGGTGGCAGGTTTGTCATCAGTTTGACCACCAATTTATTGACATCGCTCTTTGTCCCATATTTTAAAAATAAAATATCTTTCTTTACTCGTTTTCGCGTTATCTTTTATTTTGTGTATATGTCACAGATAAAACGCGAATATCGGATAATACTAGAATTACCCGCATAGAGATAGAATTATCCAAGCATAATGGATAAAGCTATATTATTTATATTTCGTTTATCTGGATCCGGTTAATACTATATTATCATGTTCAAATAAATAACCGTTTCTAATTTTTAGTAAAAATGAATATGATTTTTATCACTGTTTTAGTTATATAAGTTATATGCTTAGTTATATATTTTACAATAATTCTGTAGTAGATTCTTAATAAAAAAAAAAAAAAAAAAATACAATTTAAACGTAAGTAGTGATATTTATACCCAAGAAAAGTACTGCTTTATCCATTTGACCTGGATATACTATCTAGAATGACAAGGATAAATCAAGAATTTACCGATCTGCTTTGCCTTTTATCCAGCCAATTTGGATAATACGCAAAGTATCCGAGTAAAACTAGTTTTATACAATTTCGGGATTTACTCGTAATCTAATATACTCTTTTATATTTATAATTTTTAAATCTTGTTTAATATTTAAAGTGTTCTTCTTTTTCTTCTTATCTATAGTGCTTTTCATTTAGTTATGTGATCCCTAATTACGACCCTGGCACAGCTTAGTTCGAGAAGCTTTTTATTGGTAACTTTCTGAATCTCATGTTAAAGCGCTGATTCGGGATCCGTGCCTTCACTGGCTATTTCTAGAACATATGTTCGCGTTATATAGACTGCTGCGGCGTCATCTGAATAGACAGTAATTAGACAAGTGATTTTGTAAGCGATACTCATATTATTGTAAGCGATAAGCTTGCAATTAAGTTTTTTGTAATTAAGTGAGTTAAAATAAAGTTTATAATAAGGTTTATAAGTACCTAATAGTTAAACTACGCTTGCTTCACTTATTTCCTGTGCCCACAGAACGTAACAATTGGCGTTAGAAATGGAATTAAGTTAAAGAAGTTATCGAGAATTTCTATGGTACAAATAAGAAGCGAGACCAAGATGGAGGAAATTCGAAATATGATTGCCGCAATGGAACAAAGTCGCCTGGAAGAAAAAGAAGCTGGTAATAAACGTCGTCTGGATGAAAAAAAAAAGCTGACGAGAGACGTCGTCAGAAAAAAAGAGAGTTGCTCATGAGTCTTTTACCAAATATAGAGTCCTCAAATGTGAGTAAAGAAGATGTGAAAAGAGAAATCGAGAAGACAAAAGAGGATATGAAAAGAGAAATCGAAGAGACAAACGAAGACATGATTTGAAGTAACAAAAGGTCTAGTAGAGAAAAGACATAATGAGGTAAGTACGGAGAACTGTTAAAAATATTCGCCTAGAAAATAAAAAGACCCAGAAACTGAGAGTTGAAGATAAACCAGAAGTGATTTATCCTCTTTTTAACGGAATAATTAAGCCTCCAACATTTGACGGTGAGACCTCCTGGCCAGTGTATAGAAGACAATTGGAAGCCGTTGTACAAAATAATGGTTGAGCAAATGATCAGAAGGCAACAGCTCTCATGTTAGCACTAGGTAAAGCTGTCGAATCCTCAAAAACATCACAGAGGACGCACAAAGAGCTACGAGATCATCGTATCGGCTCTACAACTAAGATACGGCAGCCAATATTTCAAGCAAGTATACCAGAGTCAACTGAAAGTGGGTATCCAAGGCTCCAACTAATCTGTGTAAGATTAGTTGGGGAGGAGGATCTTTACCTCCGATTTTAATATAGAACGAAGATAGAGAAGATGGCTCGACTCGCTTGGCCCGAAGCCCCTGAAGAGTTTCTGCATCATTTCACCATCCAATGCTTTTCTGATGGTCTGCGCGATGTAGACCTTCAACAGACATTATGACTAGGGAGAGAACGCTACCAAATATTGAAAGAGTATGAAGCCGTGAAGAATGTATCACGCCATCGACGTAAGGTCCATAAAGTAAGAGGTGTTGCCGAAGTGGAATAAGGCGATCTAAATCGTCTATTACACGTCAATTATGCGTGATAGATCCGGCCCCTAAGAGCACGGATTAACGGCGTCCTGTTGTATAGCCTTTTATAGCGTCCTTTATTGAGATGAAATAAAAATAGCGGAGAAATCTTTTCTTATAATACCTATTATTTTTTATATTGTTTCTATTTTTCTTATAGTACTGTACTTTGATCAGCTTGTCTTAAATTTAACACTGATATTCTTATTTATCATCATTCTGTTTGTCTTTGTATATATATGCATAATCGATTTGCAGATCTTTATTAATTTTACTCCAGTATTTCTACTTAGGATTATAGCAATATATGTAATTCCTAATCTTTGGTGATTAACCGTTGGGCATAAATGTAAAAAATTTATTTTAAATTTTATATTTTTATTACAATTCGCAACTATTTTTTTACTGGCCTATCATTCAGTGGCATACATCCTAGTGGGTCTTTACAAGTTTAACTTTCAATTTTATTGGAATTTTTCTGTCACGAAACACACTACTTAAAATTTTTTTATTTCATTTATTCTGCTCTAACTCCACTACTGCACGCATCTCCAACAATTTCTTAACAGCTCTGTAGTACCGATTTCATGTATAGTACACTGCTTATTCACATATTAGTATGTAGATATAGTACATAGATATTATGTCTTACATAGTCTATTTCTCAATTTTATTAAAAATTTTCTGTCACAAAACACACTACTTACAATTTTTCTATTTCATTAATTCTGCTTTAACTCTACTGCTGCACGCATCTATATCTATTTCTTAACAGCTCTGTAGCGCCAATTTAATATTATAGCACAATGCTTACTCACAGATTATTATGTATGTAGGTACAGTAAAGTAAAATTAAACAATAGAATGCTATTTAAAAGCACAAAAATGCATTGCATGGTCGTTGATGTTTCCCTTGATAAATCCCCCATAACTGTAGCATTGACCCACTCGTTTAATTCGTTTCCAGGAAAATAAAAAATATCAAATATGCGGGATGTAATTTCATAAAAAAACTAAGTAAAATAAAAGTGGAATGATAAGCATGGAAATTGGCTAGGTAACCTGGAAAATATCTCAAAACATGCATAACACGTTATGGTATGAATTAATTAAATGCAAATTTTCTTATGCAAGTCAAGACCATTATTCGATAAGCTACATTCGGGCGGAACTTTCTGTTTTATAGGAAAAACAAATATTATAATTTACGAGGTTGAACCAATAAGAAAGAACCTATTTCATTCGTTTCTGATTAACCTTACTGACTACACCCATATCAATAATAAGACATGTAAAAAGGTGCGAAGAACATAAATATTTAGGCAGCATATTATCAACTAAAGGAACATCAGAAAGATACATAGAATATAGAATACAACAAGGACGGAAATGCAAAGAATTCTCAATTCATTTTTTGGCAAAAAACAGCATTGTAATGAAAATAAAATTATGAATAAATAGAGCAGTCGTAGAACCAATACTAACTTATGGATAAACTAAATAATTAAACTAAACTGGATAATAATTATAGAAATGGATCCAGAATAGAACCTGTACGTAATAAAGAAATTTGAAAACGTACAAACAGGATTCATTCAACATCATAAAGGATAGAAACAAGGCAATTAATATGTTATGGTCACATAAAGAGGACGAGGGATGATAGATGGCCAAAAAAAGCTCTTAATTATGAACCTGTTCAAAAAAGGAGAGGAAGACCAGCATTAGAAGGATTGAAGCATAAGATTGAATTTTTTATGAGGGTTATTTTCGAGCATTAATTTTATATTAAAAACAGAGAATTCGATATATTTCAGATATGCAAGCAGGCGTAGGATAAACAACATAGAGTACAATATACAATTAGTAGCAGTACAATTAAGGAGGATCTCGTCCTTCTAAGTGAAACAAATTACGTATCAAGCTAATCAATAGAAAGCAAAATGATCTGTATACAATAAGATATAAATATGTTTGTTATTTCCTAACCGTGAATTTTTATATATTGAAAATGAAATAGAAACTTTTTGAATTCGTGAATTTCTCGGTTAGTTATAAATAAAACAATTAATAATTATTGCTTAAACGTTTCGGCTATTTGTCATTTTCAATAAGCATTTTAATTATTTAAATTTTACATAATACACAATTACTATATTTTATATCGGCATTTTTGATAGTTTAACATGGAGTGCAAAAGTGATATCTGACCTTAAATACATCTGGCAGGTACTTCAAAATACAATATAATAAGTAATTTAGAGTTGTATTTTAAATATCTGCAAATGGTGCATTTAAAAAACTCAATTTATTATTTATATACATTTAAATTTGTATATTTAATACAATTATTTTTTTTTAAGATCACTTAAATTTTTTTCAAATTTTCGGAATGGTATTATGGACTAGACGGCTCTGTCAGTAAGATTGAATACAACACTTTGTAAAGCGGTTAGTTGTTATCAGTCGGTTATTGTTGTGATACTCTAAACTTAAATCAAGAAAAGTAATTTTCTTGTTTTCTTCTAGTTCATAAGTAAATTGAATGGTATTATGAAAATTATTGAACATTTGAAGAGTATAATCGAGAAATTATGCACTAGAATTTGACAACCCTCTAATTAAAAAAAGAAATTGCATTATCAGTGCCACTAAATCAAACAAACACTATATATATATATATATATATATATATATATATATATATATATATATATATATATATAATATATATATATATACACTCACCGGCAAAATTAACGGAACACCTTAAAAATGGGACATGTTAGATGACTCGAATTTCCTAAACCTGTTGTCCGATTTTAGTGATTTTTTTAGTATGTTATAGGTATATTATTTAAGAATATCAATGAAATAATATTGTTGCTAGACAGGTCAATGTCATTTTATACCGGGTGTAACAATCATACTGTGTTTTTTCCTTAAAGTTCGAAACACCCTGTTCTAGCATATATAAAATATTGAAATTAAAGCTCAATTATAGTCTCAGGCTTTCTTAACATTTTCTTTTTTGATTCATTTGCTTGTGTTAGATAATAAAAAAGTTAGGTACGTTAACCACTAGCCATGTTTTTCATCAATAAATGCTCATTTTCTTCTTAGTTTCACCAGCATATTTAAAGGAACAACCATAAAATCTGAGTATTTTCTATGTAGTCTATATACTGTTTAGATAATATCATAATACGAATGTTGGTGAAGTATTTTGAATTTATATTACAATGGTAGTACAATATAAAACCTGTTTAAGAAGAAATAAAACACAAAGATGTCAGACTCAACAAAAAAAGGATTTTAAACGCATTAACTTTATTGTACAGTTTGAACTTAAATTGTTTTTTTATGCATTTTTTTGGCTTTAATAGCGTGTGTTTCCCCTACGAGCCCTTACAACTGCAGTTATTCGTCTTCTCATACTTCTGATAACGCTATCGATCAGTTGTTGGGCAGTCTCTCCCATTCCTCAATCAAAGCAATTGTGACTTCTTCTCTGTTTTGAATAGCAGAAACCCGTGCCCTAAATTTTCTGCCTAGCATGTCCCACATATCCTATATCGGGTTTAGTTCTGGGGAACAAGCTGGCCAATTCATCGTTGTTATACCCACTTGTAATAAGAAATATCTTACACAGTCTGCGACGTGTGGGCTCGTATTATCCTGCATTAAAATAAAATTTTCGCCAATATATGGTGAAAAAGGTACCACATGGTCTTGGAGAATATCTCTGATATACTTATCTGCTGTTAATGCTCCATCATCAATCACCACTAACTCTGTTATTGCTCCCAAAGATATACCGCCCCACACCATAATTAAACCTCCACCAAAAGGTACGATCGTAGTAAAATTGAAAGGGACATTTCGTTCTCCTTGGCGTTGATACAATCTTTCTCTACCGTCGATGTAATTTACATAGAAACGGCTCTCGTCCGTAAAGAGAATTTGACTCCAGTGGTTATCATTCCAATTTTGATGTACTCGACCAAATTGTAGTCGTGCTAAACGATGGTGTCTCTGGAGTCTGGGAGCTTTTATTGGCACATATGACTTGAGACCGGCTTCTTTAAGTCTCTTTCTTACTATGCGCTCAATTAAATACAAGTTTGTACTTGTTATGAACAGACAGAATGACTGTAAAATGTAAAACACAATACAAATAAACAAATTAATTTGACGTTTTGACATTTAAGACTTTCTTGTGACAAGGAGCTTTCAAAGCTATGTAGATATAGTCTATAAAATACAAATATAAAGAAGTATTGCATTAATAACAGGTTCCTTTAAATTTGCCGGTGTGTGTATTAAATTGTTAACTTCTCATAGCCTACTATGGGCTTGTTTTTAAACTAGGCAGAAAATGAGGATTTATTGATGAAAAACATGGCTAGTTGTTAACGTACCTAACTTTTTTTATTATCAAACATAAGCAAATGAATCAAAAAAGAAATGTTAAGAAAGCCTGAGGCTATAATTAAGTTTTAATTTCAATATTTTATATATGCTAGAATATTCCACAGGGTGTTCCGAACTTTAAGGAAAAAACACAGTAGGATTGTTACACCCGGTATAAAATGACATTGACCTGTCTAGCAACAATATTATTATATCGATATTCTTAAATAATATACCTATAACATACTAAAAAAATCACTAAACTCGGACAACAGGTTTAGGAAATTGGAGACATCTAAGATGTCCCAATTTTAAGGTGTTCCGTTAATTTTGCCGGTGAGTGTATATACATATATCGTTAACATAAATTAATGAATTCTCTAAAAAAATGTCATGGCAAAATATGATATCAATTCAAAATTTAAACCCAAAGTTAATAAAGATCATCAGTCGAGTGTTATTTATAAAATAAATTGTCTTCTTCTTCTTCCTCTTTATAAGAAATTCTGCTTTATAGTTTATTCGTCTTCCGGGTCTTCCAAACCTGGAAGACGAATAAACTATAATTCTGACTCTGGCCGTGGAAGCCTACGATTTCGAAATTCTGCTTGTTCATTTGCGAAATAATACCTCTATGGAAGGTTATCAGTCCATCTTTTGCGCGGTCGTCCGATACTTCTTCTGCCGATTGGTGATCTCTTGCTATTTTGATGACAGGGGTCTCCTCCATAAATAAAATAAATTGGAAAGACTGCAATTAAACATATATTGGACAAACATACCAATATCTACATAGAACGGTTTATGCACACAAACATAGTGTACAAACCAACAAATTAACAACACTACAGCCGTGGCCAAGTATTCTCTAGAAAATAGCCATTCTTTTAATTTTGAAAATGTACAGATTTTGGAAAAAGAACAAAACTACAACAAAAGATGCATATTGGAGATGATTCACATAAAAAAGATCAAAATCTATCAATAATAAGACTGATATCAAATATATTTCTAATATGTACCATAATTTAATAAATTGATTTGTTTTTTAAATGAACCATTGTCAGATATTTAAAATAAGACTCTGAAAAACTCGTAGTTTGAAGTACTTGGCAGATGTATTTAGGGTCAGATCATAGACGTATATATTAACATAGACTGAGCAGTCTGTGGAGCTAAGTGACGACACCATCTTTTTTTCGTTGTTCGTTGTGTCTCTGTCTTACATGAAGTAAGTATAACAGTGCCTCTTTTTGCCAAGGAGAGAGTGAGAGAGAGTAAGGATGTGCAATGCGCTGGGGAGGAACATATCGAACAACTGATCTATTCGGGTCTAAAGGTCGCGTTTCAGTTTGGTGCGGTGAAGATGTGTTATCGCCTTTCCAAATATTTTCTTTTTTATTTGCATCATGATAGAATTTATCATTGCAGATAAATAAAATTTCTTCACCGCGTACGAGTTCAATTAATTTTTCGAAATCCATTTTAAATTGTATTATCAAACTGTAAATATCAAACCATAGAGTTTAAAAAAAAAAGAAGAGATATCACTTCCATGCAAAAGTCCTAACTGTTTATCACTTCCGTGTTTAATGGCACAAAGCAATAAAAACACATGTATAAATGCCAAAATAGCCTCGAAAATTATACTCTGTATCAAAATCAAACGAATACGTAAATATACGATGTAAAAACGACGGACTCCTAATTCACATTATACGTACCAACAGGTTTCGACTCGTTCCGTAGCGGTCGGCATCCGTAAAATATTGTTTTCGAATATACTGAACGGAAACGTAAGGTGTCTGACACGATACGTTCTAGACGGTGTGAATTGTTCATATTTAAAACCATTTAAATTATATTTTTCGGAAACTAAACGCAACGGGCTGGAAACGCAACATGCATGATAATAGGCCACGACCTTAAGAGATCTTGTCGCCAGTACGCGGCGTACGCGCTGGTATGCTCGGTCTATGCTAATACATACGTCTATTTAAATAATTAAAGTGATTATTGAAAATGACAAATAGCCGAAACGTTTAAGCAATAACAAAGTGTTTTATTTATAACAGACCAATAAACAAAGAAATAGTAAAAAGAGAAACTCTCTCTATTCTTCTTTTTTGCCATTATAATCTAATCTAATAAGCTAAATAGTTTCTTATAAAAGTTTTCTGAAATGAATCTTTATCTTTATATCACCTTTTCTTTTATTTTGCTTATTATCTTCTAAATATTATGTTTTTGCAGTGTAATTGAAAAAAAAACTTTAAATGTCTTAAGTCCGTAAAGTACTGAATTATAATCATATAAATAATCACTCTTTTGGACCTCACATATTTTTATATCGTTAATAAAAATACCAACAAATGTAAAAATTGTAAGTGAGATTTTCAAGGTTGTCAAGGTAAGCAAGATAATGGACTGTAAAGTCTATTATTTTTTAATTGCGTTTCGTCAGTTCCGCATTCAAAATATTAGCCATCAAATAACCTTGGGACATACCAAAAATAACTTACAAATGCAGTGATAATCATATTTTTTGCAACTTTGATATTGTGTTATCGTATATATTTTATATCCTGATAAAATTATGTTGCTACAAGAGATGTCACAGCAGAAAAATATATTAGCTAGCACACTTATTATTTTCAATTTAATGGCATCCTAGAAACTTAGGTACACCAGTACAATCATATCGGTGTAACTTATCTAATTAAAATGCTAAAAAAATTATTTTGATATTATAATTATATTCAATAATCGAAAATCACACAGAATTTATGGAAAAGTTGACAGCTCATACCTCAATGAAAATAATCAATATGAATGGCACACAAAAAAGAATACTAAAGGAAGACGATGTTATAAACTTGGAAATACTACGCAAAATAACTAAAAAAACTTCGTTGGTAAAATAATATTTGGAATAGAAGAATAATATGTATGGAACATATTGCTTAGTGGACCAGAAACACAAAACGAAATCAACACAACTATATTAGCGCAAAACAGAGTTGAAAGACTCATGAGATAAATCATTAGGTAAAAGTAAAATAGGCACCAAGAAAAATACTTTAAAATCTCGTAAAATCAAATTATATAAATGATTATATAATAATAATAACCACATAAGAGGAACGGAGGAGACCCGTGTCGTCAAAATAGCAAGATATGTCACCAACTGGCCGTGTAGTGTATCGGACTACATATGCAATAGCAAGATATGTCACCAACAAGAAGTGTATCGGACGACCGTGCAAAAGATGGAGTGACAACCTCCATAGAGGTATAAATCCGCCAATGAACAAGCAGAATTGCTTGTAAAGAGGAAGAAGGAGAAGAAGAAGTTTCAGTTAAAATTTATTTTAAGTAATTAAGTGAACCATCGACACGAAGTCGTTACAGGAAAGTTCTTCAAAAATACCTAAACGCCATTTGACAGTCTCCTTTGAAATGTGTAAAGGCATATCCACAAAATCAATGTACTGTTGAAAGCAGATAAGATTAAATTATGTGTTTCAAACGTAGCATTTGTTTAATCAAAGAAATTTAAATTTGAAAACCGATAAAAGTGTCGTGCAAAAAATATAAAACCTGAAATTAGACAAATTTATCAGCCATATTCATTCGGTTGAAATATCAAAAACAAATATGCAAGCTGTCATAAATAAAGGAATATTTTTTGAATCTTAATTTTCCAATCAACTTTATTTTTGGGGTCACCCACATATTATTATCGTATTGTCGACAAAACATGCAATTGCAAAAAAACAACTTTCAAACAAAAAGTATAAAAAATCAAGTTAATTCGTCTATGCCTCTTTTGTTTTTGTTTATTTTTATACAGATTTGACCTGCAGACGACTTTTGTTCAAGGTTCCTTCTATCAACAAACAGACACGTTGCGCTACGCTATGCAGGCTATAAAAAACAGATATTCTGTCAACGGTGTACCAAGCGGCACAAGTTTACTTACTGGGTGTGTACCAAAAATTCATTGCCTAAAAATAATATAATAAGAATTTTATAAAAATTGATATCACGATTTCTATAGACTCATTTTAATATTCTCGACAGGTCCTTCTCGAAATCGTGTCGTTGTCTTAAAACTGAGTACATAAATTTCTCTTTGTCCATAGAAAAACCATATTAAATTTGGAATCAATGGGTCACCAAAGTTACAGAAACTCCGAATAGACAGGATGCAAAGCCTCGAAACTTGTGTTTTCCAATAGAAACTACCGAACTTTGACAGTTGCTAGCGGCCATATTGTTGAAGCTGTACATCTGTCAAATTGGCGACATTTATTCCGTCCATTTTGCCAAATCATAATGAATGGATATAGTGGAAATGAAAAAATTGTATAATCAGAATAGGGGTTGTGTTCATGCAACTTTCCGTGCGCTTCGCCCACTTTACGGTCACCACAATCGTCTTACCGATAGGACTATTGACAATTTGACGAATTTTGCGTACAAAATTCAACTGACCCAGAAGCTGCAGGTAATCGACCATAATCATCGACGTGTGTTCACTGAATGGGTTCTGGGCCCTAATTTTCATCGGCGAAAAAAGAATCATCTTCAGCGATTAGGCCCATTTTTGGCTAAATTGGTACGGCAACAAACAGAATTGTCGGCTTTGAGCGATACCAACCCGGATGAGATTCAAGGGCGTCCAATGCATCCCGAAAAATTCACTGTTTTAAGTGAACTTTTTGCTGATGGCGTCATCTGTCCATATTTCTCTGAAAACCGACGTTGGTCAGGCCATCACCGTAAACGGCGAGCACTACAGATTGATGATTACAAACTTTTTTGACATGAATTGGATGATATGTACACCAACGACATGTATTTTCAACAATACACGCTCAAGCCAAATTGGACATTCTGCAATAGTCATTGAGGGCACGTTCATCTCACATGCAGGTGATGTGATGTGAACTGAAAAACAGAACTCTTTTTTGTGGGATTTTATTTAGTAGAACGTCGCAAAAAACTTGGATCTTTCAGATGCGCGCCCACCAGCAAAGCCGCGACGGTCATTTGAAAGATGTTATATTCCATACACATCAATAGTTCTTTCAAACGAATACCAAATTTCGATGATATCTCACACACACTTTGTGTAATTTAAAGATAGTAAGCGCTTAATTCAAGACCCTATAGTAGTTCTTTTATATCATAAATAGGCGGAGTTTCAAATGGTACAGAGTTTGCAAAAAAAATAATTAGGAAAGGCTTTCATTGTGTTCAAGAATTATGTTTGGTCTTTCGATACTCCGTTGTATCGGTTTATTTATAAAGAAAATATAAGATATTTATAAAAACGAACAATAAAAAAACAAGACTTCGAGTTTGATATTTCCCTGCAGATGGATGTTAAACGTCTTCTTCTATCATTATTATTTTCGTCTGAACATGTATTTACTAACTTTGAATTACCTGTACGCACTAACTTCTATAATTAATCTAATCTAATTAATCTAATCAAGTTGTTTATTTGCGGGTTTCGTCGTGTCTGCTATGATAAATGATCCGATCGCGTACTTAAATATGCTTACAGTAGGAAGAGTATAGAACATAAAATTTTTAAAATGTTTGGAACAATTCGAATTTTGGTAATTATGTTGATTTATTTAAGTACTTTGGCATGAAAAAACGCTTACTCTAAAAACAACTACAATTATTCTGATAAGAAAATAGAAGGACCTTCTTTTCCTAGAGAAACATCAGTAAGCTGGTTTTTTCAAGAAGCTTCAGTTGTACACCTGTATATACTGCAGTCAATTAGCTTATTCTAGCTTATCTTCCATTACCCATTATACAACTCCTTAGAACTTCGGTAGACCCGGTATATATAAGATTTTCGCCAACAAGCAATGGACCGATTATTTGGCCCTGGTAAACCAAAGACTCTTAAATATCTAAAGGTGAATCGAACTCTCCCGTAGCAACAGTAAGTTCTGCAGAAGCTGCCTTACTGTACTGAAGTTTCGCCGGACTCTTGCTGGGTAATGAGATCTATTTTTAGAGGCAGAGTCCGCGACCGTGATCGCATCTCTGCTCGACTCCTACACATATTTATTTATGGATTTAGAAGAGTCACTAATTTATTAATCCTCTTCCTGGTCATCTCTTTTTGTCTGGTATCTATTTTATTCCTACAAGTTATGACCAAATGCTGTCAGACACGACATTGCACCCATATCGTGCCAAGGCCCGATGGAGTTCGTTGGCTCTCTGTGGCATTGCTTAGGCAATACTTTCTTTCTTGTGCCATGCATCTCCTGGTTGTGATGGGGTTACAACTTGAGATTGGGAACCGCAGATTCACACAACAAATAGTCCGGCAGCTGGGTACCTTTCTGTATGTATGGAAGGGAGGATAGCTGAAAACTATTTTATCTTATGTAAATTTTTTCGCTGAATACAAATATGTAGGCCCCCATCTGAAAAAGTGGTATCAATTTTATATACACAATTTGTTTATAAATAAATTTTCAAATTTAAATGTTTTAATTTACAACTAGTCCCATCGTAAATTACGGTTAAAATACATTAAAAATGCTATATATAAAATTTTTATAGTTTAAAAGTTATTAAAAGTTTTAAGTCGAGAAGTCGAAGATTTAGCCTAACTTTGAGTCCTCATAACTTTTCACATGGTGCATATTGCTCTAACAGCTGCACATAAATATAACGTTTGAACCTATTTTGACAATTTACTAGTGAAAAAAATTGCAGAAACTTTCTATTTTGAGTTAACAAGCAATAAACTAATAGCTTCTCGCCCTAGCAGAATCAACAAGGCATTAAAAATTTTATTTGAAAAAATGTTTCTGATCTAGAAGTCGAACGACCAATCAGCTTCTTTTTTAATTTTGGTTTCGCAGCAATAGCACATTTGATAACATTTAAAACATCGCAATTAAATAGGCCAGAATAATTCTAACAGAATAAAAATATATAACACGAACATCGTCATTTTAGATAAAAATACTGGGTCAAAAAATTCAGATTGAAGTGAAAATATGAGAGAAGCAGCAAGGATTTCGCTAAACATTTTAGAAGCAGTTATATAAAAATTGAATGGAATTCAACTAGTCTTTGCTCAATTTACGGTGACCCTCATACGTCCTAAACCGTTACAGCTTGGCTCAAAATTATATATATATATATATATATATATATATATATATATATATATATTATATATAAAAGAAATACTGGATATTAGTGACTATCGATATAAACTAACTACACAGTTTATTAGGGTTGCAGTCAGAAAATTGGCTGGGATGTTAAAAAAACACTCTTTTGACTTTTTGTCAAACTTTCGGAATGGTTTTATTCCTTTTTCAAGACATGGTCGTTGAGATTATTTGTAAAAGCATTGACACTCAACATTGATAAAAATCATATAAAATATAAAATAATGAACAAAATTTGGGTAAAGAAAGTAAAACTTAATTTATGGCATCTTTTACTGGTGTGTTTTTACTGTGATATATACATATATATATATATATATATATATATATATATATATATATATAATATATATATATATATATATATATATATATATATATATATATATATATATATATATACCAGCTGCCGTCAAATAACAGTCAAAAATACATACAATACGGTTGTGCATTCCATCTTATACACGTATTTTATTATATTTTTTCCTTTGTTGCGAACTATGCCGATATCTTTTACTATCAACTCGCATTAACATTTTTCTTGTGATATAGAGTTGCACAATGGGCTGAATATCAGATATCACAGAGTAGAATCTAGTAGAAACAATATGATCAAGACCTATGTTTCTAGCATCAACGTTTATATTTTTAACGAAGTCCAACCACAGAACTTTCGGAATAACCCACGTAGTAGATAGTAATTAAAAATTAAAATTTAGTAAAAAATAATGGCCAAGGTTAGTGATGTTTTAAATTTAACTCAAATCGATCACAATAAGGAGTTGCCAACAATTTCAACCAAGCCAAACAGACAAGAGCTAACGAAATATCACGAACCGTTAATCATTTTGACATCGTAGTTATTTACTGCTATTTTGGATCATGCGTCCTCCACGAAAAAATATTTCAGCAGGTCGGAATATAATATGTTTTCGTTTGTAGCCTGTATTTTTTATTAATGTAAAAGCCATGTAGACAATAGATTGATTTTATTTTGTTCAATTTTCGTAACGTCGTTCAGAACAAAATAGGCGTTAAAATGGTTCTGAAACTGTTTTCTTGTGGCATGTCTAAATTTTATGTTTATATGGGAATAAGCTTCAATTGATTGTAATGAAAATTACATTTTTAACTAACGTATGACGTTTCAATTCCCACCCCGGAAAATGTTTTCAAAGATTCTTTTAAAAACTCTGCAAAAATGTATAACAGCTCTTTAACTGATAATAGGTAAATTTTTTTCATAATTGATGGTTGTTTTACTTGGCCTTGATCTTGTAGACAATAGCCTGCTGTTGGGGTTTTGGATCTTTGGGTTTTGTACCCTCGAGATACCAATTTCTGATTTTTTTGTGTTTTTTGTATTATTTTTTGTATCATGTGTGTTTAACTAGGTTATATGTTTGTGTATTGTGTGTTGCATATGTATTGAGTATCCTCTCTTCAGTCCTGACCCTGGACTGAAGCATTGTAGAGGTCATCGCGATGTTGTGTATTGTCCGTCTCCAAAGATCTCTGTCTCTGGTCATTTCTTTTAACTCATGCACAGGTCTTTTGCATATTCTAGTAATTTGGTCTTGGGGGATCTTCCGTGTGATCTTCGGCCGTCTACCCTTCTTTGGATAATAAGTCTTTCTGGGGGAAATCTTGGATAATAAGTATTGTGTATAATTGTAGATAATCGTGATATGTTACCGACCTTTTATTAATGTGCCATTGTTGGTATATTCTTCTTGTTGACTTCTTTTAGTATTGGCAAATGAAATATGCTACATTCTGCTGATGGATTTGCTACACACTTTTCTTCATTAAATATGATGAGAGCTGCTTCCTTGACTTTTCTCTTTTTCATGTCTGTTTATTTCATGATTATTGATGAATCTTTCCATTGTACTCTGTGCTCGTTGTGCCAGACATGTTTGCATATCTGAGATTTATTGAAGTCTCTGTTTTTCATTAATGTTTGACCCTTAGTGGTCTTGCGGTTTCTCGCATCTAGCAATTGTTGCATTCACAGAGTATTTTATAGATACAGTTTTTTATCTTTCTTGTGTGTTGTTGGGTTTGCTCTGGTTTTGGAAGGCTAGGTCCCAGTGTATTGGTTGTTTTGAAAGTAGTGATGTTGTACATACTTATTTCCTATCTTTAACTATTTTTCTGATAAGCTCTTTACATACGGTATTTCTGTCATCTTTGAATCCCTTCCTGTGAGTGTTTCTCAATTGCTTGTGGTGTTTTGTAGTTTCCTTTCTTTAATCTTATGAATTTCCTTGTTTATAAGTAACAATAGTGGTAGTTATTTTTCGTCTAAACTTTTTTTGGTAGGTTTTTTCTTACTGAAGTGCATTGCTATTAGAGCAGTTGTTTCGGGCCCTATCACACGATTTGATAATCACATTCCTTTTTGATGTTTACGTTGTGGTTTGAAAAGGAAGTGAATTGTTGTTTTCTTTGTCATGGTGAATTTGATTGATTCTTCCTTATTGTTAATGTTGATCAGAAATTTATTCAATGCTTTTGGTCCGTTAGGGCACATCACACATCATCTACATATCTACACCATACAGAGGGTTCTGTTTGAAGACATTCATGAATATATCTACTAATAATAGAGATAAGGATGAGCTTATGGCTAATTCGAATTTTTGCTTGTAGAAATCATTATCTAGTGTTGAAATAAAATGAAAAATATATGTTGAATGAAAATAAGTGTTGTCTGTGCAAAATGTTAGTAACTCCATGATAGCTAGTACATTTTTAAAAATAATAAGAGGCAAATTAGAGAGGGATCATACATTGACAACAAAAACCAAACTGAATGTATCTGCTATCATGGAACTACGAACACTTTGCTAAAAGTAATAACAATTATTTATAATTTATATTAATAATGAATAATTTCAAAGCAAATTAAATGATTTTAATTAAGTGATGTGAGTTTAACAAGAGCTTTTAATAAAAACAACAAAAGTTTTCAGTGTTTTATTCTTGGATAAATAATTTTAAATATAATATTGGAATAATAAATTTATGCAGTTTAATCAGGTTATTGTAGTTATCGTTTTATTGGATTTAGGTCGGTTTATTTTGAGATGTGTCACTCTTGATATATGATATTTATTAATTAATTTTGAAGTCCACCTGTTTTGAATTAGCTATTATTCCTTTACTTATTAAAAAGTAGAAAATAGTTGTACCATTGTTGAAAACTCTTCTCTTAAGTTACAGTCTTGGCATCGGGTTTCATTAACCTAGCGCCTCAATTTTTTTTTAGAATAATCCCCTCCGTTTTGGCACAGATGTGAATATACAGATACTTATTGTGTTCAAAATGTCACTGGGTATCTGATACACCACCATACATTACGTTCACAGTCATAGGTTTGGCGTCCTACAACCTATTACGTCCAGCAATCGGAGACAATTTTCTACGTCGGGTCACCGAATTCTGGGTTTGCCATGTAGACGACTTCCTTTTGGTATTTGCTAATATATAATTTTTGCACAAGTCTTCGGGTATGGGCTCTAGATATCTCAAACATATAATTCTAACTATATATACGCACCGGGTTAATATGTGGACCCGATAAAACGATTATTAAAATTTCAAATGCCGAAAAACATTTTTTTTATATTCAGCCACGTCTTCCTTCGCTTTTGTGTTTGGACTTGCTTTTACACACATCTTCATACTGTTATATCTCAAGATTGTCAATCTCTATTATAACTCTTCGATTATAAACTGCGGTGGAGACACGAAATGAATATTTTGGGGCCTTGCGAGATTTATCCAAAGTATATTCTATTCTTGCAAGTCCAACTCTGTGTACTTATAAGTACACAATTCTAAAACTAAAAATAAATCTAATATAAAATAAATCTAAAAATAAAGGAAAGATGCAAGAAGCTTGGACGTTCATTATTATATTATATTGAAAGGAGGACATGAAAATGGTGGGTTACTATCACCCTACAGTATTTTAAGTTAAAGACAAGAGAAATGTCTAGAAATATGAGGTAAGCTATGGTAGAGACGATATAAAAGACAGATTTCACTCTTTTTATTCCTCTAGATATAATATTTATAAAATAAATTTGCTAGAAACAAATGTTACGAAATACTTGAATATTTTTTAAACATATCAGTATGCGTTCTATTACGTATTTAATTAAATTCTTTCAATGCGCGGAGGTGAAAGAATTTCGATTGAATTTTGCTTTTAAACTGGTAATGTTTGATGATAATAATTACGCAAAAATTTCTATGCCCAGTGCCAAATTTTTTATGTGTGTCGACCACATGAAATGAACGTACATTTTCGGCGCTTCTCCTTTAACCAGATAGGTAGTGTTGTACAGTACGAACCAGCTTAGTTTTCAACAGCTGATCTTAATGACGTTAACGGATGTAGTAGGAAAATTTGTTCTAGTTCTCTTTTTGTTGACCACCCTTATGGGGAATCTACAGATTTTATAACGTATGGTGGTAATCCAAAGATAATTGAAGGTAAATAAAAGTTTGGTAATTTTACTTAAAATTAAATGTTATAAAAAAAGACAGTAGTAAAATGCATAATAATCCTAATCGTACTCAAGGTAGAATCATTAAACTGTGCGTTCACTGTGATGGTACATTTTTACTTTTCTCAGTTTCTAATCAAACGGAAGTTTTTAATACTGCGACCAACAAAATCAAAGGAAAACTTGGTCGATATAGAAAACATCGTGATGAAAGAATTTATATTAATAATATGAAGTTCAACTATATCACTATTTTAAGCAACAGCAGATAAAAAGTGAAGATCATGCAATTAATTGCCGACGTTATAGACGAATATGAAACTTGACAAAGAATAAACTTCACCTTTGACAATTACGTATAGTGTGTGTGATCAATTTATTTAATACAAATAATACTACAGTTATAAATTATTTAAATATATCTACATAAGGTTTCCAAAAATTGTATTTAGCAGTCTAGTGACAGACTAATAACTTTTGCATTGCTATGTAGAGCTGTATTTTTGAATCTAATTAATTATTAAAAACCAAATAATTGACTTTTATCCTCCACGGTTTGGCACAGGTCAAAGTAAGATGTACATCCGTAAAAAAACTTCCAATCTTTTTCCAAATCAAATTTTGAACTTTACTATTGACAAATGTATAATAAACATAATAATGCATAAATATGTTGTCGACAAAATGCATGTGTACACTTTTGGAGAAAGGTCATGTAAACAAGATGGATACAAATATTTGAGAAAGATAATCTGAAGGAAGCAAAGTGATTTTTGCCTTAAAATTTCCGTAAACATTTTTGTTTAATCTTTGTGAAAATGAAGGGTAAACGAGGATTATAGTCATATACGACAGATTATTATGACGCCACGTCAAACTTTGAGATTATCTCGATTATAAACAAATCAAACAAATATTTGTTTCGTTGGCTTTTGGGTTCTATCGAATGGTCCGTGTCAGTATTGAAATTTCGGTTCATCTAATGAGACCCTTAAAATCTGATTTTATTTGATAACACTTCATGAAACACAGGTACTTAGGAGAAAATCAAACACACACCTACATACACCTATGTTCAGAGGGGCCAAAAAAATAAAAAAAGGCTATTTCTCTTTCCACGTGAACCTAAATTTGCCATTCTGATAGGGAACTATCGACGGTATCTGAAACGAACAGTATAAAAAGCGTAAATCCTCAGAATTTACGTTCTGTACAAGTGGACATTTGATTCCTGTATTTCTCCCGTCTCGTTGCATATTATCTGCCTATACATAGGGCTTAAGTTCAAATTGTTAAAAAGAGTTACTTGTCGATGATGAAATATTCACTCAAAAATTGCCAACGAACACCAATTTTGCTACTTAACGTCTACTGGAATAGTTTTTTATTATTAATTTTAGAGAAAAAGTATTCCTCGTACAAAAAGTATTATGGAAGCAGAGCTTCTATAATGACGTCGTATTACTTATTTTTCTACAGTAAAATGCTGAGGCGAGCGTCACGAAACTAGCGCCACAAATCTGCGTCATCACGGATGGCGTCATAGAATAGCGGTTCTTGACATCGATTCACTACTCTCGATCAATTCGTTTCTAGTCATCATATATGTACTCTAATCAGGTTTAAATTAAAAACTGCATGAAAAATAACTAACAAAATATAGAAATTAAATGAGAAGTAAAAAATTATAGGAATATTTGTGGACAAGTCATAAATGACATTCGAATAATTAACAACATTGAAACTCATCTGTTTAAATTGTATAATTCTCGTTTTAAAATAATTTCATATAAATACAATTTTTACATTTAAACCCATTATTTAGTTTATATAATAATTACATTTATTATCAAATGATATTTATTTCTATTTTATTATTAATCTATGGTCTGACTTTGACAGGTTTGTCATAAGTAAACAACGTAGGTATGCTTTGTTAATACGTTAATAGGTGGCGTTAGGAGCAAACAATATTGTACTGAATTTGTTTAAAATATAAAAAGTAAATACATAATAAAATTACTTTATTTAATTTATATGCATTTCTCCCTAAAAGGGCTCTGCAGAACGGCTTCTCACAGTCGCTCTAAACGTGAAAATAAATCTCTCGAGTCTTAGGAAGCAACTCTAATCTAAGGATCTTGTGATATACTATATTTTTTGTTGTGTTGCCAGCCTCAAGAATGAACAAAGTGGATGGTTTGCTTACACGTCAACGTACTAGGTACAATTAACCATGAGAGAAACAATTATTTTCTATATTTAGTCTACAAATATTCAATACCTTCGATTTCGTTTAAATTCGAACACCTCGAATGAGAACTTCCTGATGCTTAAATTTTGTTTTGGTCTTAGTTGATTCAGATTTATAATTATGATGACAAACTAATCAACTTTTAGTTGTAAATTGTGCAGTTGTTTAAGTCATCTATATCATTGTTCCTTGCTGTTAAAAGTATTCTTTCACTAAACAATTGTAATTTTTGTGTTTAGCGATGACGTACCTACCCTTTATTAATGAGCTTGTCATTCGTTGAGACGAAATGGCAAAAATTAAGCGAACACGAAATCAAACCATCTGATTCGTCGACAGGAATACGGTCATTACAGACAGCCAGCAATTGCTAGGAGAAGTTTTCGACAGCAAGATTGTTTAGCAATGCAATTATCTTTTTTGTTGTGAGCTAGTATCATATTGTGGGTTCTATTTTGGGTATAATGGTTCGAACTAGATGGTTCAATTCATCTCGATCATATTCACTTTTACTTTCCAATTCTCCATTGAAGTGGGCCACTCAATTCACGATTTGGCGACGGCATTCCTAACTTGACTGAGAAACTGGTGTACATGAGGTATTAAATATCTTCGATCAAAAGCAAATCCTGTTTATATGTCTCCACATTCACTTCTAGATCGGGATTCCATAGAAGAATGTCCCGTCACATAAATCGCATGTTATCATGTAAACAATTAGTGACTTACAGTTTGAATTACTCGAAAAAACCCCCCTTATTCCCCAAATCTGGATCCGTCAAACTATAACGAAACATATTCAATTGAAAAAATTCTACAAGTTCATGAATTTTCTTCAAGCGACAAGGTGATACAAGCTGTGGTGACTTGCTGTGCAGAGCAGAATAAAAAATTTTCTAAAGGGTTTAGCGACGTTGCGGGTGTATATAAAATACTGTCGACTTTCAAAGTTTGTTCGCTTCTACACAATACATCCTCGAATGTTAAAAAGAAGAATATACTTACAGTATGATGTAAAGTAGAAAATTTCATGGTTTGGATTTAGGTTTATATATTCTAACTTGCCTGTATCAGACAGATATGTAACTCTAAATGTGTCTCGAGTATAATTTTACTCATCGGACAAAATCCTTGAGATGAACTATACATAAAAATCTATACCTAATCCTCTGTAAAGGTTAACTACACACCACGCGCACTTATGTTACTTCCTCATGCAAATGTTTAAGATAAATCTAAATAAAAACACACATAAAGCGCCTTAGGGGATATGTATCTAATTAATAAATGGTCTGCATCTAATTAGTATTTTATAAACAGAAATCATGACAAACATGTTAAATTTAGAGCTGCAAAAATTTGCGTTTCCGCTAAAATTTAAATCCCATGCATGTTTAAATAAAATCAGACAGATAAAAATCAGCTCTGTAAGCTGGATAAACATGAACAGAGACCCATTGTCATACGCAAATTTCCAATAAAATGCCAAAGGCTCTACTTTATTGAATCTTTATTCCTTAATATATTATGATAATAATGACGGTGTTGACTTTTAGGTTAGTTATGATTTTTTTTTATTTAGAAAAATCATACAATTCACATCAACCACGCAGGGTTATTAGTGATACTGAAAATATAGTCCGTCTAGAAAGTATCCGGAAAAAAGAAAGCAGAATTATAATTTTACGGTATTTATTTCTCTCACTTGAAATATTAAATTTCAACAAATAATTCATCTTATTTACTTATACAACCTCCATTTAAATCTAAACACTTTACTAAACGTCCAGGTACACCCGAAACTAGGTCAAGGCCATAATTTTCGATAATGGTGTTCTTGGCCTGTAAAACTGACCCAATTAAATCTTCTTTATCTTGCGGCGCTACTCGTTCCACATCAATTTTCATCAGTCCCCATATGTTTTCAATGAGGCTAAGATCTGGAGATGCAGCTGGCCACGGAATTGTTTTTAATTCGTCTTCTTGCATCCAAACGTGAGTATAAGCAGAAGTATGACGTCTTTCATTATCTTGCTGAAAACGCCACCCCTCTAGATATAAAACATGATTTGTTTCTAGAAGAAAACCATTTAGGATGTCAAAATATTTCGCACTATCAACAGTACCATTAACTATACAGAGAGATGTAGCACCACGCTTAGATATTGCTCCCCAAACCATTATTTTAGTGCGAAATTTGGAAATTTGAACGGTAACATTTTCTCTTGATAGTACTTTTAGATGATTTGCACAAAGCTGGAAACAACTTTCATCAGATATAAAGACATTAAAATTATCTTTTCGAAAACGAATACAAAAATCTATTCTTCGTTGCCTTTGCAGAGGTGTCATTGTAGGGATTTTTTTGGATTTCCTTGATATGTAGCCTTGCTTTTTTAGTGACATGTGAACAGTTTTTGGGCATACTCTTATTCTTCGTTGATTTCCAAATCTGTTCACTAATTTTCGAAACCCTAGGCGCGGATTTTGTCGTCCTAAAGCCACTAAAGCATTTAAATTGTTTTTAATAGTTATTTTTAATAGTTAAATAGTTAACGCGCGAATTTTACGCGTTCTACACGAAACTGGTCTATGTCTCATATCTATGCCATTTTTTATCCTCTTTATTGTCTCATCCAATGCACTTTTTACGAGTTCAGTCAATTGCACTAATTTTTTAACGTTTCGGACACCCTTTCTATACAAATATTCCACCACTTTTCATTTTTCTACTTGCGACATTATTTCACAAATCTTAAGTCTGTTTACAAACAACAATATTTGATAGATGGTGTTGTCATATGATTTTGTCCATAACCTACTATCGGCACAACCTACTTGATGCATGACTTTTGGCTTAAAATGTAACAAAAAGAAAATCTATTAAAATTAGGAAAAATATAAAATTCCGGATACTTTCTAGACGGACTATATATTCAAGGCTATTTTGTACATAAGCATTTCTTATCTAATGTATGTTTCTATTTTATTTGTAAAAATTTCAGCTTTTTAAAATTTTTGAAGGCAAGAAACCATTAAACTTTAGTCAACAAAAAACAAAAAGTCAACTTTATTTTTTTTAATTATCATTATTAATAATAATATAGGCCGAATCCGACGGTCACTTGTTATAAAAGACGACGTCTGTATGTATGCCCAACAGGTGATTCTTTGGGCCCAATTCCCTTCGATCGATCCAATGTTTTAACCTTATTTAGGCTATTGTTTCTTCAAAAAAATGGGTATTCCTTTTTTTCCGGAGCAAGGGGGTGTGGTAAACGTGATGGCGAATGCTTGTGGAGATGTAGAGGTGGATTGCTAAAAAACTGGGGTTCAGAAGGTGGCATGTGTGATATGGACGATATGATGAAGCGCACAAGAAGAATTGTTGGTGAAGAAGGCCAAGAAGTCGAAGGGAGGTACTTCAAGGGGTTACCAGCCATACTGGGAACGACTCTTAATCAACGTTTTTGGCTTGCAGTTGTTAGCTGCGATGTTTGATGGCGAATGATTCTAAAATATCAAAATACTCATCAGGAAGTTCGTTTCCAGTGTTGTATAGAAGTTTAGCTGGAGGAAATATAACTTTTCTTTTATGAACCCTGGTGAGTATTTGCTCGGCATGAGTCTTTAATATTTGCTTAGTTTGGTTGTTCGAGTCTGTAATAGTTCGAAGGACATACCTCCTGCTGAGGCAAAGGATTCTGTCATTAATCGGTGTTAAATTGGCTAGCTGATGTATGTGTGCTGATGGATAGTATCTACACTTCCTCATGCAGAAGCTAAGGATTTTCTTTTTCAGTGGCCATGATGGTGTTAATTTGGCGGCTATTATGTGATGCGTAGACGCATGCCTTGTATTCGATTAGCGGTCTTATAAAGGTTTTGTAGGTGAGCAATAATGTTTTAGGTGACGCCCTGCTCATTTTACCGAACAGCGTTGTCAGGAGTTTAAACCTCCTTCTTACTCTGTCTAGGGTGTCTTGAATGTCGGTTTTCCAGTTGAGAGTCCTGCTAAAATCAACTCCCGAATAGGAAACCTACCAATTCCCTTTTCAAATCCTAAAATATATCAAGTAATACAAATGTAAAGCTTTACAAAGCAATAACACGCCTAATCCTAATGTGGTGTGAGAAGAATGTGATAAAATCTCAAACTGTAAAGAATATAACAGAAACTAGATATCATAAAATGCATGGATGGAGCAAAATGATCCAGATCCATGATGAGAACAACTATCTTTGATATATCCCTTGGGCAGAGAATAGGAACATCCAGAAAAAGACTCATTAATAATATCGAAAAAGATATTAAAAACATGGGAGTACGTGCTTGACGAAGGAAGGCGTTGGATATGGAAGATTGGAGAAAAATTCTTGAGGAGGCTAGGACCAACAGAGGGTTGTAAAGCCAGAATAATAAATAGTATATAGATAATCGACAATGCTTCCGAATCTAGGATTATAAAATAGCAATTAATCCGTATATCTTGTTACCCATCTTAAATAATAATATTTCTTCTACAGACAAATAAAAAAGCGGTCACATATTTTAACCTTCAGTATATTTTCTGCTAACTGAAATGAAATAGACACGAACGACAAAGCTGCTAAAGCAATAAATAAAATATACCATTCATTTATCTAGCCTAACTACTTTTCAAGTTCCCCTTTAACTCGATATTCACAAAGTAGCAGCATACACAGCAAAGTAACAGCAAAGAATATCGAAATACATAAACAGTTTAAAACATATAAAATATAAGTAAAAATTACGAGGCAGTCAATAACAATCATTTTACTAACCTAGAGACATGTGAGGATGTCCGAAACCGGCAAATGTTCTGCTCCAATGTTGTGCTTGACCCTGTATAATCGCAGTCACCGACATCATGGGTTTCTCTTTCTTCATCATTCTTAACAATTTTATATCACAGACCACTCACAACAATATATCACAAAATATCAAACTAAGGAAAAAAAAAGACAGACAATATTTGCATATCGATAGCAAAAATTAAGAAAAAATGTTGATAACTGATATTAAGTTGTAGGTAGAAGTTCTTTATTAGGTTCTAATAAAAGAATCAAATAAATACTACTAAGTTGTAAACTAATAGCTTTATGCTTGTTTTGTCGACTATCAAATTTATTTTGCAAAACACGACCAATTCACTATATTACTATAGCAGGTACTCTCGGGGCTGGAACTATTATACGAATTCTTTTACGGTGTAATTAACATACAATGTAAAACTTACAAAGTTTCAGCCGCCATTATGGACTTATCATGAACTTAAAAAAAACTGAAATTTTTGGAGTTCAAAGAAGCTCTCTTTGTTCCCAATTCTTAAGGTATCTTTAGATCTCACACTTATTGCACGAAATTTGTGTCACACATAAATTTTTAATCCTCAATGTAAACAGTGAAAAATTCATGGATGATATCATCAAAAGTGTTAAAAAAGGAAGAGAATACATCCTTTTCCAATGTAACATTCTCCTTTTAAACTTATTTGCACCGAACTCATGATGACCGAATAGTCAGAAATACGTATTTGCGGTTGCATTCCTATATATATATATATATATATATATTATATATATATATATATATATATATATATATATATATATATATATATATATATATATAGTTTTATATTTCATTATATATAGTTTTCAACCAGACCCCTAAAATAATTGTTCTGAGATGTAGATAAAGACAGAGGACTACAAAATAATTTATAATACATGATATTAGCTATTTATTTAGACACACGAAACTTCGATTTTACATAGATCTATCTACAATGTATTCAACTGTTTGCTTTTCATTGATTATAGATAATCGATATCATTTTCTAAAACGAGAACAAACCAGTGGACGAAATTCACGCAAACGACACGTAATAGAAAATACTTAATACTCAAGATAATCCTTTGGCTGTATAGCTGCAAACAATGAATAAAATCAACCTAAAAAACAAGGATGTAGGAATTATTAAAAAGCGCAATTAAATACTAAATGCAGGATCAGTTGAGATCTGAAATAAATGACTTAAATAAGAAAAGTACTATAAAAAAATTTCAGAAAATATTGCTGGTAACTTACATTTACTATTAATAAAACATCTCAAAAAGATGGAATGCTTTATGAAAAGTCCCAAACTACACACAATTAAGTTTTAGCATTCGAAAACGAATTAAAAAGAGAAAAATGTTACCGTGTCATAAAAAAACATTAGTTTAACCATTAAAGTTGCAAAGTTGGTGAAAATGGCAACGCATTTCTCTATAGTAGAAATTACGCGAGTTATATGAGAGCTGAGAAAATCAATGTAGAGCCAAGAAAGTCAACAAAGTAGACCACTACATCTAAGTTTTACAATAATCAAAGTATATCACACATCACACTATATTCAGATGAATTAGCACTGATAGCCAGGAAAAATATTATTAATTCAGACATGAAATTCATGTGATACGGCTACATATACATAATCAAGTATTGGAATATAGAAGGATAATTCATTGCCTTAAAAGGACCGAATCAGAAATATCTGAATTCTGCATAACATGAGATTACAGTGAAAAATTCTAACAGCAAACAACGCTTCAAATCACGTATTGAAAAACACGCAAGGATATAAATTAATTAAATTATTTCTACAAGAGACAGCAGGTGAACAGAAGGAAGACAAATCTCCTTCCACTGGAAGGAAGCAAAAACCTTCAAAGTAACTAAGAGACCGGCTAATGGAAAAAAAATGTTTAAATAGAAAACACAACCTGTCGTGTGAGAGGACAATAATAACAATAGAAAGAAGAATATCAAAACTGAGTGGTTAATAAAATTGATTTAATTATTTAGATATAATTTATCTACAAATTTTAATATTTAATTAATTTCAATTCGAAATATAGAATATAATATTAAAATCTCCAAAGTGTTTATATTTTTTCTAACAATAAATAAATATATATCGTCTACCTCGATACTATTACAAATCAAATCGTCAACAACAATATAATTAATATGTATTCATATTTTTTATCTTTTCCTGCATTGTTCACTAATAAAATTAAAAATGAAGTACCCACCACATTGAATTTTTGCTTTAACAATAATATCTAAGTTAATTTTATTGAATATTTTAGTTTTCATTTCGAAGGTTTGTCAAAATAAGCACATTTAAGTAATTACATTTCAAATCACAAAAATATTAAAAAGGATATTATTACATCACAGGATGCAAAAGAGGAAATTAATTTTAAATTTAGATAAAACTGGATTTTTAAATGAGAAAGAGTTTCAATTATAAAAGCAAATAGACAAAATTTGAAATTATGATAAAATATTTTTATTAAAAATAAAAAATAAGATATGATAATAAACCAATACCGCAGATAAAATATTTATCAGACAATATAAAAGGAAGATGTAATAAAAATATTAATAATAGTAAAAACCAATCTATTCAAGACAAAACCGACAATAAGGATCAAAGAACAAAAAAAATTGCGTTTATAAAAGATTACGTGAAAACGCAAAACTTTTTTTATTACTCTGTAGGCGAATTTAGTTAAATCATAAAAAAAATGATATGTAAGATTGTTTTAATCTTGCCCGAAGAACACAGACATATCATTATATATCACTCAGAACACAGATATATCATTCATATGAAAATGATCGTTTTGACAAAGATTTTGAAGGAAAACTGAGATTTCACAGAGAAACAATTTTCAAATAAATAAACGTTGTTATCGACATTTATTCTTAATTTTAGTGCAATCGAATTTGAGTTAACACAAAAATCCATCAAATGCACAAAACAGTAGATTACACACGAACCTTTGGTAAACAAATACCCGTCAAAACAATTGCGACAACTTTTAGATATTTTTTTATCAATTTCCGCAACGGATAAACAACTGCACCCGTTAAGTTACAATCAACAACTTTTAATTTTTTCGAAAGCGAAAACTGTATAATTTATCATTTACGATTTGTCGCACTTTACATCGCGACGCCTTCGGATCTTCTAAAGACTGACGTCGATGTTACAAATGGTTTCACCGCTTCGCGATTTGCGGAACGTCTGATTCTCATTCTCGTTTGTTATATTTCAATTCAAACGCTAAAGATCGGAGTTGGCGTGGTATGATGTGAGTATTCGAGCCGGCGCGGCTCACTCTGATTCACCTGCTACTAGACCAGGAATGTACAGTGTGTTTGCAGGATCGCAGGATTTCTCCGTTTGTTTTTGTAAATAGGTGAAATCATGGACGTATAAATGAAATAAAAGCAGATATTATGGGTGAAAAATGACGTGTATGTAGAAAATATTACATCGCTGTTTTTGGATATTTTATTTAATTAAAAATTTAATAAAAAACCTAGAGAGTAGTTAATAGCGAAGGTATGATAATCAAGATGGAACTGGTTATTGCGAGATATGGAATTTGTGTACCTATGCTAGGAGATAGAAATTAATATCAAGTTCTCCACAAAATTAATAATCATTAATAAGAGGAATACTTTTTAGGGGGCTTTAACTTTTTGAAAAAAATGTAAATAAATTCAATTTTATATGTATATATATATATATATATATATATATATATATATATATATATATATATATATATATATATAGTGTGGTGTGTGTGTGTGAGAGAGTGTGTGTGTGTGAGTGTGCGTGTGTGTATGTGCGTGTGTGTTTGTGTGTTTTGGATGGGTTGGACTCAATAATCTCGAGCTTTCAATTGTGTTACAATCATTTTCAAGAGCTGCTAAAAAATATAAAATATCTTAAATAGTGGAACTAGAAAAAAAAATGTTAACTCACCAAATAAAATTAGTTTGGTTAATAAACTTATGTTTCTAAACATATTTCAAAATACTATTTTAAAAAATTATCTTATCTAATAAATGTTTCTCTTAAATTTTGTAACAAAATTTTGAAAAACTTTTTTAACACAAAAACAATTAAATTTATAAATAAGTTAGAATAGCGACCAATTAAAAATAAGCCAACTTACAATTTTCATTTTTGACAATATGTTGTCAAAAATTAAAATTTTGTTTAAATATTCTTTTTTATTTAGTAATAAAAAAGAAGAACTATTCATCATATTTTATCTCGAGCTTTCAACTGTGCATGCAATTATTTTCAGCAGCTGCTAAAAAATTCAAAATATCTTACAAAGTTGAAATAAAACAAATATAATATATTAACTCACCAAATAAAATTAGTTTGGTTAATAAATTTATGCTGCTAGACATAGTTCAAAATACTATTTTAAAAATTAGTTTATCTAATAAATGTTTCTCTTAAATTTTGTAACATAATTTTGAAAAACTTTTTTAACACAAAAACAAATGAATTTATAAATTTAAGAAATTTAAGTTAGAATAGCGACCAGTTACAAATAAGCCTTAATGTCATGAATGCCAACTTACAATTTTCATTTTTGACAATTACTTATATTGCCAAAAACCAAAATTTTGCTTAAATATTATTTTTTATTTAGTAATAAAAAGAAGATTTATTCATCATTGATGCCTGAAAAAATGTAACAAGTATATGGAAAAATAAATTAAAATGTGATATTTTACTAGTTTTATAAATAAACTATAGAGAAATAATATAATTATATTCCATTCGCTTAGCTCGGGTATTTTTTGACAGATTCATTGTCGGGAACCTACAACACAACAATTCCTACTTCTCAGTATTAATAGCTCAAGTATACTACTATTGCAGACTTCTTTCTTTGAAAAAAAGAAGAATTATTCTAAATAGTGGAAGAGTATACTGAAACTATCAAATTTTGGTTAGTATTACATTTAAAAAATATATTTTAGTTGTTATAATTTAATATAACTATTTATTATATGTGCAGATAAATAAATATTGATTGTCGGTAATTCGCAAAGTTCTATTTTATTTACTATTTAGTTTGTTTACTATTAATATTGGCTATGAGTACATGTGCTTGGTTGTATAGTAATTTCCAGCCAGTTTTAGTCTGTCAAAAAATAAATAATTTCGCAAAAAAATGAGTTCGGACTGGGAATAGCGAACCGAGTATATAAATTTTGTTTAGATTTTGAATTTCTGATCTTTTGTTTAAATTATTATCACTTCTGCTAATACAAACCATTTCTAAAAAAGTCCTTTTGAATTTATTACTTTCATTACACAAAATTGTAATGTTATCAAAATCCATAATATGGTCTTTGTCGGCCAATGTTCAATGCTGTATACTCAATTTTTGTTTTATCTCATTTGTCTATAGGATACTTGGTTTCGGAATATAAAGATGAAATAAATCATGAATGTGTTGCTTGTGTGAGTCCATTTCAAATAGGTAAAGAAATAATAAATAAGACTTACTCACAATCAATTTAATTTAACTATCCAGACGACCGGTTTCGTTTTCTACAATATGCAAAGCATCTTCAGGTCTCGATACAAAGTCAAATAAACGCTGAAATAATAATAAACCCATATTAGGGTGTTGTCTAATAAAGATAAACAAAGTAGATGTTATAAATTACAGTAATTATGCCAATATTACATATCTGTGGTTTTTCAAAATGAATAAAAAGGTTTAAAAAAATTTTAACAGACAAGGTAAGACCCACAAATTGTTATAAAATAGTCTATTAGATTGTAATAAATTAATAAATGAGCAAATAAATAAATATCATCAATTAATAGAGTACCGGCATGTAAGTAATGTTTTATTTATTTGCTCATTTATTAATTTATTACAATCTAATAGTCTATTTTATAACAATTTGTGGGTCTTTCCTTGTCTGTTAAAACTTTTATACCTTTTTATTCATTTTGAAAAACCACAGACATGTAATATTGGCATAATTACTGTAATTTATAACATCTACTTTGTTTATCTTTATTAGAAAACACCCTAATATGGGTTTATTATTATTTCAGCATTTATTTAAGTTTGCATCGAGACCTGAAGATGCTTTTCATAGTGTAGAAAGCGAAACCGGTCGTCTGAATAGTTAAATTAAATTGATTGTGAGTAAGTCTTATTTATTATTTCTTTACCTATTTTAAAGATGAAATAGTTTTAATGTTCTTTGTTGTTATTTTTATATTGTTAATAACCTTTGTTTTAATTAACGTCAATAACGTCAATAACGTTTGTATTAATTTAGATGTTAATGATGGTATAAAAGGTAGTGAATCATAATAAATGTACTGATTGTTGGATACAATGTTCTGAGATTTAGCAAAAAATGGTGTTAAGTTATTTATATTAACAATATTAGAAAAAAGCATCCTATGTAATATATCTGGAGGATAAGAGTTCTCAATTATAATATTTTTTAACAATTGAAGATCTTCTTGTAGATAATCTGGATGAGAAAGCCTCAAAACACATTCTTTTAATCCTGTTATAAAGTTGATTTTTATCTTGTTTGGATGATGTGAGTAATAGCTTATAAATCTATTACTACACACGGGTTTTCTGAACCATCTGGTTTTCAACAAATTGTCTGTAATTCTTACAATTCTCATGTCAAGGAATAGTAGAGAATTATCTACCTGTTCCTCAACTGTAAAGTGTATATGTTGATTATGATTGTTGAAAATGTTAACTGTTTCATGAATTAACATATGTACAAAAAATTAATCATAATAATCATTAATAAGAGGAACACTTTTTAGGGGGCTATAACTTTTTGAAAAAGATTAGACGACCTTTCGGGTTGAACCGCGTTGATTATCACTTGCTTTCGACATCCTCCCTGATGTCTTCTTCGGGGCATGCTACTGCAAACTACTACACTGATCACTAATCAGAAGTAGTGCATTGTCCTTTAAAATGAGAAGATTTTAAAAGTTATTCACACATATGGAAGTGTTATACTTGGAAGAGCATTACCAAATGCCTAGCTTGAAATTATTCTTCACAAAATTTGTTATAACTTCGGTTCTAACAATCGGACCAAAGTTTACCAAACGCTATTTTGTTAATTTTTCAAAAAGGAGCAATTTTCATTTTGGTAAAATTAAATATCTACAATAGTTTACGAGATAGAATCATTTAAACAACTAAATTGTTAATAAAAAATTATCTGACGGGTTTTCATCTAGCCTGGTACCTATGGTAAATAATGTTGTACGTAGTAAATAACGTGTTGTTGACTTATGTAACCATTTATTTAAATACTACTGTACACTCTTACAATGCTACTTATCTTAAATGTAATAGTACCTAGTTGACGTTGTGACAATACGTGATACATTAACTTGTCATCTTGACGTTAAATTAGTTCTGATCTCCAGATAATGATTGTTGTCGCTCTTAATAGCCCTGGCCTTGCCAATATCAGCACTTTACTTATTCGTGTCAAGTTTGTTCCCTGACCTACACCAAGTATGTGTCGCGCGCGGCAATAGTGCTGATTTACAAATTCTAATTAGAGTATATTATTCATGAATGTCCTCGATTCAAATTACTAAACATATTTTATATAAACAAAATGCGAAACTATGTTACACGAGTATGAATTATAATATTTTAGGAATAATACTACACCCTTACGGAAAAAAATTTGTCTCATTCCTCTCTTCATTCATCCTCATCCTCATTCCTCATTCCTCCAAAGGGAAAGAGAGAAATTTTTCTCTCTTTCCCTTTGGAAAAAGAGAAATTTTTCAACCTCAAATAAGTACTATATACCGATGCTACCGTATACATATTTATACAAATTTTGGTGTATATTTACTTATATTTAGTAAAAAATTTTTTTTGATTTCTTAAATTTAGTAACCTAACCTAACATCAGCATATTATAAGGTAACCCTAATTGTTCCCTTGTAATATTCTATCTAATATCCTTCATTATACCTTATATTATATTAATATTTTACCTACGTTTTTCTCTTACGTTAAATCATTTAGATTATATTACCTTATACATTACCCCCTATTATGTGGTTGATTACATTCACAATAATATTTACCTATTTTACATTTTACATAATAAATAAAAATTTATAATAATAAAATCTTATAATAATTCTTGTATTAATTCTTGGTATCAAGTAATAGTTCTGTTTTCACTTTTCATATACACGTCATTTTATCATTTGTCATTTTATCTATTTATTCATTTATCCCTATTTATTTTGTTTAACTACTATACAGTCTGACATTTTTCTTTTTGTTATACTCATTTAAAATATATATTGTACGAACTTAAAACTATATTTACACATTATAATATTCATTTAAATATATTTTTATATATTATTTGCATTCAAAAGTACATGTATATATTACGAGTATATTCATTGACTCTAATTGTAGCAAAGTATTTCTTTCTTAATTATTCTAGCTATAAACTGTGTGCCTTGGTCTGCTATTATTTTTCTGGGTACTATATACCTCAAAATAAATTTTTCTACCAATGATTTGGCTACTGTTTCGGCTTATTTTATTCTCTATTACGTATTCTTCTACGTGGTTGCTTAATTCGCATTGTACGTCAATATATCTGTTTCGTTAGTAATGAAAAGTAAAATAGTAAATAAATATAAATAAATAAAAATAAATAAGTAAAACAGTAATGAAAACATGTTCGGATGTTTCGTTACTAAGGCGAATCTATGGAGGACTGAATGACAATTGAGACAACCAGATATCCTAAAGCATATTATGATTGAACGTCTGAGGTGGATAGGGCATATAGATAGGATTGGCCAGAAAAAGAGGAACCAGAACAAGGTTCTTTGATAACATCGATGAAGACATGAGAAATAAGGGAATACGTGCTTGGCAGAGAAAAGCGATGGATAGGGACGACTGGGGAGTAATTCTTAAGGAGGCTAGGACCTACGCAGGGTTCTAAAGCCAGAATGATAATTATGACTGGTGTTTTTGAGCATTGAAAATCGTAATTTTGCGTTTTTCTCAGTTTTAAATTATTTCTAAATAGAAAACAACAAAAAACAAGAGACTTATTTTGTTCAGAATAATAAAAAAAAATGTTTAAAAAATATGAACATATTTTCGTCTGGACGGCCTCTAGAACCTTATTTTGGGGTATCTCATGAAAGTGATTATGCAAAAAAAAACTCATGGGAATATTCTTCCGAGCGAATCCGAGTTTTTAGCCTTGTTTTATTTATATATCACATTAGAAATGCATTAACAAAAAATCTTAAAATAAACCTATATAAAAAATCACATCTTTAGCATCAAAACTTTAACAAAACATGGCGGTGTGATTTTATCACTAATGTGTTATAAAAAATGGTCACAATATCCGTCAAATAGTAGAGGTGGTGGTATAAATCCTTGTCTAATACCTCTTGCTTTATTGTGGATTTCTAGGAATCCTTATTGAATTATGTTGGTAGCCACTTACATAAATATAATTATACGCTCAATTTCAGTAAAAGTATCTTGTTATTGACATCAACGAAAAACAAAAATGAACAATGACATTTAATTCTAATCGAATAATATGTACGCGGTGGAGGATGTGGCAGTCACATTCTGAGAACCCAATTTAAGCAAGAATCGTGAGTCTGGTGTGTCTAGACCGCGGGCCAGACTGAATTGAATCGATAAAGGCCCAGATAAGCGGGCTCGTCGCATAAAATAAAATGTTTATAGCTTTAGAGGAAGCCGGGAGTAGCGCTCTCTTGATAAACTTTGGATAATAAACCGCAAAATTATTTGGCTTTGTTATTGAAGAAAGAAAATCTACAAAAATCATTTCGATTTATTTCGATTACGAAAAAGTAAATTATAAAAACTTTATGAATATAAAAAACATTTAATACACTACTAAAAAACTATCATCATTTTAACCCATTATTAACATATATTAATACCTTCAGATTCTAGTCATATATTAAGCCTATCAATATGTTGCAGTTAATTATTCCATGTTTCTTTTTTTGTTATGACATTTTTTTTATCAAATTATTCTGAAGTCTTCTCACTATAGGTCGTGATTACAATCTCTAGGAGCTGATTATATTTTCATTTTCTAATTAAAACATAACTTTCAAAATAAACTCTAAGCTCACTTAACCCACTATTCCTATCAGATTCCAATTGGTCTAAGGCCTTCTTCCTAGGTAGCTTAATTTAAGTCACCGAAATAACTATTTACATATGCAATTACCTTAACATCATATAAAAATATTTTACTGAAGACCCTTTTTTTCCGATTTGCAAATAGAAGATAATTAGATACTATTTCAATGTTCGGAAATCGTCCTCGATTTCCGAAATGGAAATTGAAAAGTCAATAAAGTTATTTTAACCTTCAATTGTGGTTTATTCCCATTAAAATAGTATCTACTTTTAAATCCCACAAGAAAATTGCTTAAAAACAATATTTAGAAGATAATTGCTGGGAGAGAACTTTTAGGAAAAAGGTATTAATTCAAAACGTAGTTTCTGAATTTTGGTGATGGCAAGAACAGACTTGTGGTCAGGTGCGTTATCAGTAAGAAATACAATTTTTTATTCATCCAATGATACCACTAATTTTTTATGTTATCGGTAGGTTTTTTGTAATAAATTGCATGATACTCGTCATTTATTGCGTCATATTTTCTAAAAAGTGGATTAAAATATGTAATATCATGAGATGAATGTTAGGGGAAACGGTGTTATACTCACAATCCGTGTTAAGTTGTTGAAGATATTTATTTACACAAACATTGTCCGAGAGGTTTCGCTGTTTATAAGATATTTATACAGCATCTTCAGGCCCTCAAGAAACTAAAGGCTGAAATAGATGGTATATGTAAGCCAATGTATATACAACCAAAAAATTATTTAAGTGGTACTAAAATATATAAGACTTAGTTAATAGTCAGTTATAAAAGAAATATAAAAAGAAATCTGCAATATATCATAAAAAAGTTTAAAAGTAGTATAAAATTGATATAAAAGTCTGATGTTAATGGGTGTATACGTTCGGAGCATAACCATGCGTTCAGGCTACTTGGACTAAGCCACTGTCCAACAAATAGCTGAGGTTATTTACAGCGGATTGTGTTCGCACCAACAACCTTTTTATCATTTAATATCATGAGAGTTTCAGTACACCCTTGCTATACCTTTTCCTACAGACAAAATCTTTTACTCTAATATTAACCACGAGATCTAACATGCCGATTATTTATCTTTTCAATTTTTTTAGTACTTAGTACAATTCTATTAGAATTTACTATCCACTCTTACTCTACAATCATCAAATAAAATACGGTGAACTTTTTCATATTTGTCATCAAGTAGCAGGTTTTTACGTTCAATACGAGGTTAATCATTTGTCCCCATACGATCACGCTTAAACGAGTAACTCAATTTCTAATAAACGAGGAAACGGATTCCATTAGTGCTGAGCCAGCTTTAGTATGATTTTAGTTGATCACTGCTCTCCGCTAAATATTATATATTTAACTACTTAAAGATGATTGTACATAACTGTAAAAAGGATTATTCTGAACTAGTGCCATCACTGTGTTAAAGCAAGTAGATATCAAACAACTCTAGTAACACACAACAATGTTAAATTATGTATAGGTATTCGCTGCAATGCGTCAAAATTAAAATTGACCACTAACAGAAAATGTACAAATTTACCGGGGAGTTCAAGTAATTCGTGGGGAATAATATATCGTAATACTGGGCAACATGTATTTTGGAAAATATTTAAGAAAGCACTAAAATAATGTGATACTGATATATAAATGAAAGGAGTAATTGTTTATTAAACGACATACGGACGATACAATAGACACAGATGTACGATTCCAACCCATGTACACACAATGAAATAAAAATTTATATAGAAAAAAAAAGATACTATACGACATAATATAATCTATAGTAAAACCAAACACATTCATGATAGGCGTCAAATGAAAGGCATCAATTACCTAGTGACACCTTTGATGTAAGGAAGAAAAGCTTTCGTATGATCAGAGGCTGACTCTTTGGGTTGAGATTGTGTGGGAGATTGATGCTACAGAAATAGGATTTATAAACATTCCATTTCTGTTAGCAATTCCAGCTCTAGGTCAACACCATCTTGATACAGGTCACAAAATTGGTTTTGAAAACTCCAGAACATTGGCCCCTATCCGCTTCTATAAACCCTGAATTATCCGAGAAGCCATAGAGATTGAAATACGGCCAAATTGTCTCAATAAAAAGACAACGGCATCCGGTTACCTTCGACATGGAGACCTCTAATAAAGTAAATATCGCCTTTACCTTCCAATCAAAATCCTGCCGTCAGAGATCTTCGAGCCAACCCCACCCAAACCACGTTATCATCGACGGTATAAATGATCCGTCTACTATCCACAGTAGCAGTAGTTCAGTGACTAGTGATCAGTGTAGTAGTGTCTGGGGGGCTCAGGAGGGCGGCAGTTGATTGAAGGTCTTATTAAAAAATCATAACCCAAAATTAAAACACAATAGAAGCTGTAATTGCAGCAAAGGCTGGCATCACTAATTATTGATATTAGTGAATTTATGTAACAATTTTTTTTGCGAAAAAAATAAATAGTTTTACTAACAGAACTCATTGTTTTTGTCATTAAACTCATTAATACCACACTCTTTTATACAAAAAATAGATGAAAGCATTAAAGCCAAGAACTTAACTGTTAGCCTTAAAGCTAAAAAATTCAGTTAAACTAAAAAATTAAGAAATCATCTTAGTGTCCCTAATAATGTCGCCACCCACTATAAGTGCTTTGGTAAGTGCAGTCATAATGAAGGAATTACGTGCGACTTCTATTAAGAGGCTGGGACATCACAAGGAGGATATTTTTTTGTCCAATGGAAGAATACAAGGCTTATGTGTAAAAAACAAGAAAAAACTTCACAAAAAATCTGCAACGACACTTTCATCAAAACTAACAGTTAAAATATAAACTAAAATAAGTGTAATATTGGTGGCTGGGATAATTAATAAACTTTACTTACTGAACTAAAAATTTAGAAAACATAATTTTCAGTGTAGTTCAGCACTAAATATTTCTTCATAATATAAACGCATAAAACTTTTCCAGTATCCCAGTGTATACTTAATAATGCAAACGAATAGCCTGCTGGCGGAAGTTTGCAAGGTTATTTCGGCGGACATTTCGAGAACGTGAAACGAGTTGGTTCCGGGAAAAGATTCGCAGCTATCCACCATTTGTCTACCTCTACCTACATCGAGGATTTAATCACTAGCTACACGGACGGTTTATTTCTTTTTGCTTTTACATATCTTCACATCCGTAGAATTTTGCCCTTGCAAATGTTACGTCTCAAGGTTACTGCAATCTGCGATTCTTCGTCAAAATTGGACTTTTAGTGGCTTTCAGCGATTTTGTATGCCATAGCAGTCTGTTAGAGCATAAGATCCACTAACAAAAAATGAAGGTATTATAAACCGGTATAAAAGGTATACACCGAAGCCATGATTTGTTTATTGACCATTATGTTTGTTATCATTGCATACTGCAGTGCATACGGCATGTAGTATATTGGCGCACCCGTCCAACACATACACACAGAAATATTACATATTGATTTGGAAATATCAAATTTACTCCTTACCATTTAAGCAAAAACGCCAAGATAGGTCGATTTTTAAAAATAGTTTAGCTTTTATTTTGGATAAATCTTTGAAAATCTTAAACCAATAAATATCCGTCGAAACCACAATCATATTCATAAGAAACTCGGGTTTCCCAGTCTTCTTGTTTTCAGACGAATGCTGGACTCTCGTGGAGAAAGATACATAACATACACATAATTATTTCAACCTATTCTCGAGACAAATACTTACAATTCCCTAGGTGACTCGAAGAACAAATGGGTCAATACAATACAAACTAAACTTCAAAAAAGTCTAAAAAAGCAAGTGGCAGAACAAACAATAGAATATTTCGGGCACGTTTTTCGAAGAAATGGTCAATAGAAACTCACTTGGAAAATCAAGTTCGAAGGTCGAAAGATCGAAGACACGACAATGATTTATGTAAATGATAAGAAATCTCAAGCTTACCAAGCAAATCGAGGCATGAGACATACCCCTTATCGACTTAACTATTTAATGTATTTTTAGAAAATGTTCTAGAGGGTAATATCCACAGGAAAAGTACACTATCTTCTCTTAAACACCAGTGCTTAGTTTTTTTCGGTTCTCCTAACAAGATTTAAAAAGATCTTAAGACATAACCAGAAGACTGTTGAACAATACAGAAAATTAAACTTATCTGGGGGTAAACACCAATAATAGAAATGACAAAACGAGAGAAATACAGAGCCAAAATAATAAAGGAAGCAGAAGTGCAGGAGAGTTAAAACCAAAGTTGTCACAAGGAAAATCAAAGAGAACCACTTGTAGAACTCTCATAAGATCGGTCATATTGTACGAATGTGAACTATGGACACTGAATAAAGATTCAAAAAAGAAGATTTTTCTTAACACACTCCGCTCCCAAATATTAAACATATTTTCTAGTTTTATCCTTATAATCCAGGTTTCACTGCCATAAAGGTTGGATCACAGTTTGACATAGGTAGTTTCAATTTTGCTGCCCGATCCGCTTCACAATTTTTGGAATTTTTCACCTTTATTGTTAGGTACATCTTCTTCTTTTTGTGCCACTCCTATCGGAAATTGGAAATCATCAAGGCTATTCTGACCTTGTTTACGGCTGACCTAAAGAGTTCATTAGTGGTGCAGCCAAACCACTCTCTCAAATTCCGCAACCATGACATTCTTCTACGGCCTGGATTCCGTTTTCCTTCTATTTTTCCCTGCATTATATTTTGAAGTAATGCGTATTTATGTCCTCTCATCAGGTGACCAAAATATTCGAGTTTTCTTCGCTTTAGCGTTAACATTAGCGTTAGGTACATAATCAGTCCTTAATGCTTTACTTCACGAATAGTTTAAATATCATTAGTAATTTCTGTTTCGTTATTACTTAGTAGTACAACATGAATGATACACATTTATGATATATTTCCGTTCTCAGTGCTTTGTTTACGTTTACTTCTACCTCCTGTGATTTTCCTGTACATGTCTTCATTTGACACTTTTGCTTTTAGTTCACCTACTTAATATCGTGTTTTGGTATTTTATTATATAAAAATTTAATTCTACTATAGAATTACATTTTTTACATTCTGATATCAATTTTCTGATGGAGCATACATGTCTATTAAGCTTAATTTTATACGTTTACATTTTCAATCTCCAACTTGCAGAATATTTATATAATTCGTTAGCAGCGTTCTATCTTCTTCATCATTATTGAACAAGCTGTAGTTGTCTACCATTGTGACACTACCTCCTTTTTGATTCGGATGTTTGTTACTAGGTTATCAAGCTTATATTGCTTTATCACGGATACAATATGTTTTAGGGTTACTGCATCAAAAGTACTTCTCATATTCCAAGATCCTATACGAATTGTATTTTCATAACATTATAATTTCGTTATCATTTAGTTCATTTTCGATATTTAGCTCTAGTTTACTGGCGAATCCCACTTCTTCCGTCTACCCTCCTATCCTGTTCCATCTCTAATCATTTCTTTTAAAATATTTTAATGTTGTATAGTTATGCATTACATTCGCCTCCTCTCCTTGATTTTTGAGCTGTAACAAACATATTGTATCTCCTATTTCTAAGCCTGATTTAATTATTACTTGTATCTGTAATGTTTTCTCCATCATTTCTGACATTGCGCCTTTCAGCACCTCAAGAGATTTTTGCGTCAATCATCGTTTTTTTTTTATTTCCACCGCCTCCATTTTTTATTGTAGTTCTCATTAACTTTGTCTTTCACATAATTCATTCTTCTCATTAGCTTCATATCCTTTTCTTCTTCTTTTCCCATCATCTGATCTTTTGTTCAAAGAAATTTCTAGAATTTTTCACGCTTCTCCGGTATTCAAATGTTTCTCAAAAGTAGCATAAAAACTTTGTCCACCTCCTCCTTTCGAAAAAAAAAACTTCTATCCACCTTATCGGTACACCTGGTTTTTGTAGACTAATCTTTCACTAATTAACTTCAAAAATATATTACTTATACTAATTTACAATGTACACTTTATCGTAAGTCACTGATAATATATATATATATATATATATATATATATATATATATATATATATATATATATATATATATAATATATATATACTGATACTGTTTTGAACAAAATATGTTCAACAACTTGTTTAAATACTTTCCACTCTAAATCTTTGTCTCCTGATGAAGCTGACAAAAAAATCAGCGAAATATAGAGGATTAAAAGAAAAAAATAATTTTTTTTTAAATAATAACAGACCGCATACCCGATATTCCAACACAATAAATTGTGTTGGCATTATTAATTAATAGACATTAGCATATTAATTTGTTTAAAAAGTTTTTATTTTGCAATGTACTTGGTTATTTTAATAATCATGATATAAAAAGATATGTTTATGCCATCTATATAGGCAATCAAAGATACACTGAAGTAAGTTTGGTTGTTGGAACTTTTGTGAATAAGAGTGATATGGAACAGAAAGTGGACATTTGAAATAATAATTACGGATTAAAATAGTGTTATTTATTAATTTAAGATGTTTAATTTATTTGTGTTTCAGATGTTTCATTCTGATTTGAAAAGCCTATATTTCCATAAAATTCTCGATAGAAAAGTAAAGAATTATCTAGAAGTTTAAAATAAGACGCCAATAGAAAGAATTTAACCTCTTTTCGTATGAGAATATTCGCGAACATTCAAATATCTATGAAATAGAAGAATTCGAACCTATTTTTTTTTTTTTCGAGAATATTCGTGAACATTGAAATAATATTAATACGCTGTGATTTGAAGCATAGGGATTTCAGATTTAGTTTTCAGTATTCAGTATTAAAAAGTAGTAGATATATAGTATTATAGTATTGGAAAGTGTACAAAAGAGAGCATTAGGTCAAGATTAAAAATTATATTATGTAAGTATATGGAGATTGGAAGAAAAAAAAATATTAGTAAGAAGAATAAACAAGAAAGCAATAAAGCATTAAGAATATTTTACCCATTTATAAATGTTAAAAAAAAGTATTTTGAAATGGTGGAATCTGCCATTGAAACATTGTGGTCTATTTTGGGAAAGCGATTTCATAAAAAGGAAGATTACCAGAGGCTGATAACGGAGACATTTAGTGGCAGTTAAAACTTTTATTTTCGAAAACATTTCATTTGGGCATTCAGTGACAGAAAGGTACCAAATTTTGTTAATATAATTTAATTATTGTAATAAGAATTTCAATTTAAAGATAGGTTGTTTTAAATTTTAGATATATATGTGTGTTTCATAATAATTATAATAAAGATAATTTCAAAATCAAAAAGTGCTTACAAACTAATTCTTTGAGACCCGCGACAAAAACCCTATATATATATATATATATATATATATATATAAAATATATAAATATATATAAATATATATATTTATATATAAATAAATATATAAATATATATATATATATATATATATATATATATATATATATATATATATAGTGTGTATAACGACGCTAAGAATACAATTCTTTGGAGGGTAACTTTCGGGAAAGCGTCAAAACAAGGATCAGCTAGAGATGGTATAAGCCAGCTTGGTGTAGAACTTTATTCTAAATGTGAAATTTTCGGTGATATGTTGTCACCTTCATCAGCACCTAAATGGAAAACCTATTATAGTACAGTGGTGGAAATCAACATTTAAAAACCTACATTGAAAATGTTCAGTTGGTCCTAGTTGTAAAGAACACTGTCACAAACATGTTAAAAATATTAAAAAATACATTTAAAATTTTGAATAAAAACATTACAACACAAACAGGGTAGTTTTTCAAATACAAACACAACAAAAAGTTTAAAATTTACAACCTACAAAAACTGCAAATAGAAAAGAAGAATTAATCTTCTTTTTTGATGACATATTTCTGTCAACATCCGGGTGTCATATGTAACGAGGTTATAATTTTCACTTTTGCACCTCACAACCACATGGATACGAAAAGAAAGAGCCCTAGGCAACATAATAAGCAAGGAAATGAAGTCCCCTCTAAAGCACAGGTAGGTAATCTATGCATGTCATGATAAGTTCCCCACATTTTCCAGTTTGTTACTTCTTGTCAAGTCCTGTTGAAGTAGAAAGGAATAAATACAACTTAAGTTTTCAACATCTTTCTTACAGTTCATAGGAGAGCTGCAGTTATGGATGTAGCACATTTCTATGAAGTATCTCTTAAATTGGTTGTCAACCCTCTTTAGTACTTGCACATTTTCATAGTTAGCAGTGTGTCCAGTATTCTTAATATGTTGGCTAAAGGCTGTGCTGGTGGGCTTCCTCACAACATCACTCCTGTGCAAAGCTATTCTTTTTGAGAGTTTCTGGCTGGTTTGACCGACATACACTTCTGAACAAGAACCACATGGAATAGAATACACTACATTGAAGTTATCCAGTTTTTTAACTCTTTCTGTCAGGTGAGTAAAGTATGTCCCTAATCTTTTGTAAACAGAATTTGCTATCACTATGTTGAACTGTCTGAAAAGGTTTGTGATCTGTGGTGATAAACCTTTGATGTAAGGCAATCTCCCATAGAACACTTCTACTGTTTCTCCTTCTAATGTTTGTCTTTGCTGTGTTCTAACTGTTGGCATATCTTGAAATAGCAATTTATTAAGAAGCATCTTAGGGTATTGATTTTTTCTAAGAATCTCATACAATAACTTGATGTTCTTATTGTAGTTTGAAGGGTGACAAATTCTTTTTATTCTGTTTTTCAGACCTTTGATGATGTTCATCTTCTGTTCGTCTGGATGATACGAGTGAAAAGGCACATATCTACCTGAGAATGTTTTTTTTTCTGTACCAATCCAACCTTACTGTATTGTCCTCATGTCTGGTTACATAGGTGTCTAAGAATGGAACACTATTATTTTCTTCTGTTTCAACTGTGAATTGTAGGTGAGTGTTATATGAGTTGAAAATGTCAAGAGTGTAGTTGATTTTGTCTGCAGGGACTGCACATATGAGGTCGTCTACATATTGGTAAATGAAGGGGAACTGGAAATCAACTTCTTGAGTACAGTAGTGAAGTAGGGAGTTCATTACAATTCCTGCCAAAGTAGGGGATATAGCTCCACCCATGGGTGCTCCTTTTATTTGGACATAGAATTCATTTTGAAAAGTGAAATATGTATTGTTGTATAAAAAGGTAATCAGTTTCAGGAACAAAACTTTGGGAATTGTACAGTTCTGTTCAATAAGATGGTAATTAGTTGTCAGAATAGAAACTACCAGTTCAAGAGGGATGTTGGTAAACAAGGAAGTAACATCAAAACTCACCAAGACATATCCTGAAGGTAGTAAAAACCCATTGATCTTATTTGCAAATTCAAAAGAATCTTTAATTTTGTAGGTATTATGAGAAGAAAAAGAAGTGTCAATAATACCTGCCAGATATTTAGCCAAGGATTTAGTGGGGCATTCTTGCAAGCAATTATAGGACGTAGAGGGCACCCTTCTTTGTGAATTTTTGGAAGTCCATAGTATGTTGGGGTGGTACCATAGTATGTTATTAGTAAGTTAGTGTTTCTTTCTACTGATGGAGTCAGATCTTTGGGGATTTTTTTATAGGAATGTGGGTCATTGAGAAGTTCAAATGATTTGGTGATGTACTCGTTTCATTAGGTCCAAAATTTTCACTACCAGTCTCAGTGAAAGATATTGACATGTACACATACCTAGCAGACATTGAGTACTGTATTAAAAAACTCCCTACAGATTCACAGAATTTGCAACGTTCAAAAATCACGAATATCATTACCAACCACATCAAAACCAACCGTTATTACATCAGTCAATCCATGGCCATTGAAACAAAAACGAGAAAATTTCTGAAAGACAACCCTGATATTATAGTAACAAGAGCAGACAAAGGTAACACTACAGTCATAATGGACAGAAACGAGTACATCACCAAATCATTTGAACTTCTCAATGACCCACATTCCTATAAAAAAATCCCCAAAGATCTGACTCCATCAGTAGAAAGAAACACTAACTTACTAATAAAACAACTACATGAAGAAGGATATATTACCACCAAAACAAAAAAAGAATTAACCAACTACACCGGTACCACCCCAACATACTATGGACTTCCAAAAATTCACAAAGAAGGGTGCTCTCTACGTCCTATAATTGCTTGCAAGAATGCCCCCACTCAATCCTCGGCTAAATATCTGGCAGGTATTATTGACACTTCTTTTTCTTCTCATAATACCTACAAAATTAAAGATTCTTTTGAATTTGCAAATAAGATCAATGGGTTTTTACTACCTTCAGGATATGTCTTGGTGAGTTTTGATGTTACTTCCTTGTTTACCAACATCCCTCTTGAACTGGTAGTTTCTATTCTGACAACTAATTACCATCTTATTGAACAGAACTGTACAATTCCCAAAGTTTTGTTCCTGAAACTGATTACCTTTTTATACAACAATACATATTTCACTTTTCAAAATGAATTCTATGTCCAAATAAAAGGAGCACCCATGGGTGGAGCTATATCCCCTACTTTGGCAGAAATTGTAATGAACTCCCTACTTCACTACTGTACTCAAGAAGTTGATTTCCAGTTCCCCTTCATTTACCAATATGTAGACGACCTCATATGTGCAGTCCCTGCAGACAAAATCAACTACACTCTTGACATTTTCAACTCATATAACACTCACCTACAATTCACAGTTGAAACAGAAGAAAATAATAGTGTTCCATTCTTAGACACCTATGTAACCAGACATGAGGACAATACAGTAAGGTTGGATTGGTACAGAAAAAAAACATTCTCAGGTAGATATGTGCCTTTTCACTCGTATCATCCAGACGAACAGAAGATGAACATCATCAAAGGTCTGAAAAACAGAATAAAAAGAATTTGTCACCCTTCAAACTACAATAAGAACATCAAGTTATTGTATGAGATTCTTAGAAAAAATCACTACCCTAAGATGCTTCTTAATAAATTGCTATTTCAAGATATGCCAACAGTTAGAACACAGCAAAGACAAACATTAGAAGGAGAAACAGTAGAAGTGTTCTATGGGAGATTGCCTTACATCAAAGGTTTATCACCACAGATCACAAACCTTTTCAGACAGTTCAACATAGTGATAGCAAATTCTGTTTACAAAAGATTAGGGACATACTTTACTCACCTGACAGAAAGATTAATTACTATTTATAACTGGGAATAAGCCACATTAAAGATAAAAATACATTTATTGACGTTTCAATTTCCAATTCGGAAATCGTTCTCAAAATACAAATAGTAAATTAAACAAATTTTGTTTTTTGTTACATAGTGAAAAAATTCTTCTGATAATTTAATTTTATCTGACTCATTTATATTGACAATTCAGACATACATTATGCATTTTAAAGTAGACGACTTTAAAATGATATTGCCAATATTGTTGAGTTGCGCTCCTGGGACGACTTTACTTATAAGATAGTTCATTCGATTACATGAAATCAACTTTAACTTGAGAATATCCAGAACAATACTGACAGAAAGAGTTAAAAAACTGGATAACTTCAATGTAGTGTATTCTATTCCATGTGGTTCTTGTTCAGAAGTGTATGTCGGTCAAACCAGCCAGAAACTCTCAAAAAGAATAGCTTTGCACAGGAGTGATGTTGTGAGGAAGCCCACCAGCACAGCCTTTAGCCAACATATTAAGAATACTGGACACACTGCTAACTATGAAAATGTGCAAGTACTAAAGAGGGTTGACAACCAATTTAAGAGAAACTTCATAGAAATGTGCTACATCCATAACTGCAGCTCTCCTATGAACTGTAAGAAAGATGTTGAAAACTTAAGTTGTATTTATTCCTTTCTACTTCAACAGGACTTGACAAGAAGTAACAAACTGGAAAATGTGGGGAACTTATCATGACATGCATAGATTACCTACCTGTGCTTTAGAGGGGACTTCATTTCCTTGCTTATTATGTTGCCTAGGGCTCTTTCTTTTCGTATCCATGTGGTTGTGAGGTGCAAAAGTGAAAATTATAACCTCGTTACATATGACACCCGGATGTTGACAGAAATATGTCATCAAAAAAGAAGATTAATTCTTCTTTTCTATTTGCAGTTTTTGTAGGTTGTAAATTTTAGACTTTTTGTTGTGTTTGTATTTGAAAAACTACCCTGTTTGTGTTGTAATGTTTTTATTCAAAATTTTAAATGTATTTTTTAATATTCTTAACATGTTTGTGACAGTGTTCTTTACAACTAGGACCAACTGAACATTTTCAATGTAGGTTTTTAAATGTTGATTTCCACCACTGTACTATAATAGGTTTTCCATTTAGGTGCTGATGAAGGTGACAACATATCACCGAAAATTTCACATTTAGAATAAAGTTCTACACCAAGCTGGCTTATACCATCTCTAGCTGATCCTTGTTTTGACGCTTTCCCGAAAGTTACCCTCCAAAGAATTATAATATATATATATATATATTATATATATATATATATATATATATATATATATATATATATATATATATATATATATATATATATATATATACAACTGTTTTGGATGGGTTGGAGTCAATAAAAGGGGCTATTTATTAACTATTTTTTACTCGAACTTTCAATTGTGTTTTTTTAACAATTATTATCAAGAACTGAAGATTATCAAGAATCATATTACAAAAAATATTAATATAAAAATGTTCTAATCTAATAAATGCTTCTCTGAAATTTTTATATAATTTATATTTTTTATTATACTATATTTATATTATATAGTCTATTGTTTTGAACGCAGAAGAATACCGAGAACATATGACCCGACAGTTGATAGGATACAGGAATTAGAACAAATGAAGAACAGGAATCCTAGTATAACCAACCAAACATCATCAACGAGATAAAAGCTCCGATACTGAGGCGGGCAGGACATGTGTATAGGATGCATAAATAAAGGAGTCTAAGCACGATATGTCGAACCTATGGGTAGACCACGATAGTCTAATGAGCAACCTCTAATAACTGCTTTTTACTATACCAATATTCAACATAAAATCTTCCTAAGATGAAAGTTTTGGAATTTTTGGTTTGTTTCAAGGAGTGAAAATGAAGGAAAATTTTTCAGTAATCTATACGAAATTTCTATGAAATTTCATATTTGCCAAATTACAAAACGACAGCTAAAGGTCCAGGTCAAATGCCTAAAGCTGCTGGAGGTAACAGCCGTGTTGGAGACGATGTCAGATTTGATGGGCTAAACCATTACGTAGTAGTAGTGCCAGAAGGAAAAAGAAGAATATGTGCTGGGTTCAATTGTATAAGCAAAGGGCGTACAATGAGTATCAAGTGCGATGTTGGTTTATGTTTAGAATGTTTGAAATTTCACACAAACACCAGATAATATTTTGTGTATACCCTGGAACGCCTTCTTCTTCTTCAGTGCCTTATCCGGTCCGGATGTTGGCGATCATCAAGGCTATCATGGTTTTGTTGACTGCTCTGCGAAACAGCTCCGCTGAGGTCATCCCAATCCATTGTCGGAGATTTTTCAACCACGAGATACGACGGCGTCCCGGTCCTCTTCTGCCAAATACTTTACCCTGCATAACGAGTTGAAGAATTCGATATTTTTCTTCGTTCCGCATCACGTGGAACGCCTACAGGGCCCATATGGTGACAGAATGTTTTTTGTATATTTTAAAATAAAAGTTTATTTTTTTCCAAACGTAGGTTAATTTTACACCTTTCTTTATGAAAGTTCTACCAAAAAATCATAAATTCAAAATTTTTTTTTCTCGGCGTTAATGGGTTAATTAAGAAATTTAGTGACAATTTATAAAACAGCTACTTGAAAAGTTCTGTTCATAAAATGAGTAATATAATCTATTAATTTTTACCATTCTGCTCTATAATAGTCGCTAAAATCGTATTTTTACTTGACCTTTTCAAAGAAAGTATCTTTAATGAATCTCTACATTTTATTATCCTTATTGAACAGAAAGTAGAACCCGACGGTACAAAATTACCTCGCCCCGAGTGAGGCGTCGAAGGGAGCGGGTCGAAGGCGTATGGCATGACAGTCAATGCAATTCAATTGAACCTTGACACGCGAATCATCACCGCAGGCCGAGGACATAAGAAGGTCAAGGATGATTCGATAGTCTTGTCCTTGTAGAATGACATATCGAATACTCAATAATCGGAAAAAAGGCTATAAAATAATTGTATACATTATATGCTTATATACATATAATATATATATATATATATATATTGTTATGCTATTTAAATTGTATTCTATTGCTTATTTAGAAAAGATCCTGTCTATATTTATTAAATGATCTAATCTCCAATTAATCACACTAAATCAGCATTAATTAATTACAATCTCAGGCTATTTAACTTGTACTATTTACCTTTGATCGTGGATTCAAAATATTTTCCAATTGGCTTCCTAATTGGGATAGGTAATATGACCTGAATAAAATACATAGAATTTCAACTGAACTATATGTGAGATGTCCTTTATTTTAATGAAATTTTATATAACAATTAATCCTGTAATATTTGCAATATACTAACTTTAAATATATGAGAAGTTGTTTTCTATCATGGACCCAAATGTTATTTTACATTGATTTTTAATATGTGTTATAACTAAGCTCTTTTTATAATTTTTTTTAAATGATCGCAAAATTAACTGTCTCTATTATGTATTCAATTTATTTAATTAATAAATGAAAACCACACTCCTGCTCCAATGAAAAATTGACTGACCTTTCTTTAAACCTTTCTCTGCTTCTGCTCCTATTGTGGTCCAGATGACGTACACCTTTCTCCTATCTGTCCTTGTATCTGCAAACCAACAACTCGTTTTATTCTATGCAGCCTCCTTTTGAGCCAATCTCCGCGCCTGTTTATAACTCCAAATGTTTCCGGCTTCGTCTGATATTAATATTCTTATACCCTTTGGTTTTTCTATCTCTCTGTACCCCTTTCCTCACACTGGTCAGCTTTTACACAGCAAATAAACACACCCGGTAAATTACGTCTTCGGGACTTCAAACAAACACAAATCACAAAGCTCCTTCCTTCTTGGGCGACGAAAACTGACTAACTCCTTTCCTCTCTCCTATCTCATAGCCAAAATCACCCCTCCTTGCATTCAAAAATTGACCAATAAAAATCTTCTACCTCTGTGACGTATATCGTTATCAACCAACTCTCTCTATTAAAACGTCATTCGGGTAATTCCAGAAAACAACATTCTTTAATTATTCTAACTAAATCTATCTGCTTTACAAATATTTCTTACTAATAGCTACAAACGATACCTGTTTCTCAATTCAATGTCTTTTGTTAATAAACTTCTACCGACATAATCTTTCGGGGGGAAAAACCACCGCACATCCCGGTCTATTGTTTAAACACTTTCTATATACACTTTTATTACGGGTAAATCCATTTCACAATAACCGACTTATTTAAATTTCTTATCGATAATATTTGAAAGTCTTGTCTCTGAGGCCTAATGAACAATTCTTTGAACAACTTAAAATACATATTTTGTCTTATACAGGATGTTTGAAAATTTATATGCCCGTGTCATTATGAAATATCAATAATCTTAATTTTTATTTAAGTAATAAAATTTGTATATCGGTTTTTATTGCTAATGGACATTCAAAAATACAACAAATCCCCGCCTTTGTAATCGATAAAATTTATCAATCTATGCAACTAAATTTTCTCGAGACAAACTAAAACGCACCTCGTGTATGCTAACTGTACTTATGCTACGTATTTGTGGCCACTCGGTTTTCCTTATTTATCAGCGTTTCATAGTCTCTTAAAATTTTACGCAAATCATTTTCTTTGCCTTCTCCACATATCCATTTTGTGTCTCTCCCATCAAATTCTTCGCACATATTCACCGTGTACTCCGTGTCTTTTTCAAACACCACTGTCTCCATTGTGTCCTCTTCATTTTCCTTTGTTTTTTTCTTCTGTTGGGCTCGTCTCTTCTTTTGAGGAATCCCAAGTTTTGCTTTCATTTCTTGTCAAAATCTTTCCATCTTCTTCTCCTGAGCTCGTCTCATCTTTTGAGGAATCCCAGGTTTTTTTTTCTTTGATCTTTTTCTGACCTTTTCCCCTCTTTCTTCCTTTTCCTTTCTTTGTCACCAGGTTCATTTCCACCGTTTGTTCTTTCTCTGATTCGTCCGTAATTTGTTTCTCTTGTTCCTTATCCTGTTCTTCTTCTTTTTCCTTTGTTATTTTCATCGTATTGGTTTTGAAGTCAATCACTACATGTTTTTCCGTTAATTCGTCAACGCCTACAATCATGTCATGTGACATATTCGGCATTATTACACATTGAAGTGCATACATATTTTTTTTCAATCGTACCATTACTCGTATACCTTCATTTATTGTTGCCAATGTCCGTTTATTTGCGCCCACTAAATTCACCCTAGGTATTTTATAAATTAGACTTGTTAAATTTACTTCTTCGATTAATTTTCTGTTGACCAGTGTTATTTCAGAGCCTGTGTCTATCATAATTTTAATTGGTTTCTCATTTATAAATCCATCCACAAATTTTAAATTAACTCCATTTCTCTTTTCATTGTTTCCTGCCAGTTTAATAAATTCCTTGGGGTGACAAAAAATTCCTGTTTGTTTCTTCGTTTTTAGTGAGCGCCTTCTTGAAAACACGCCTGTTGTTCTTCTGTGTTTTCTCGCCCGTCATCTTCTCTCTCATATTCATTTTCTTCCCTTTGCATATTATTTATTTCTCTTCTGTTCTCTTTTGGTCTATCATTCCCGTATCGGTTACCGCGAGATTCCTGTTCATTCCGTGGGTTATTGTATCTGTTTCCTTGGTATGGGCGGTTATTTCTACTCTGATTTTCCCGATCCCTGTTTTCATTCCATCTCTGGGTTCTGGGTTCATAATTCTCTCTTCCTTTCGGTCTATTTTCGTATCCCCGTCTAGGTATGAATTCTCGTCTTGGATAATCTCTTCTAAAATTTTGACCTCTATCTCTATATTCTTGGTTTTCTCTTTGTCTATAATTTTCTTGCAGTCTTCTTTCTCTTCTTTCATTCCTACGTGATTCTCTCATTTGCAAAAATTGACATAAGCTGTCAATGTCCTTGTAATTTTGTAGATTTATGTGGTCTTCCAAGGTATCTTCAAAGTGTCGCGATATCAACTCTACCAATTGTTCTGATGAATAATTATATTGCAAATGTTTTGCATTATTATAGAGTTGTAATGCGTACATCGTTTCTGATACGCCCATCCTCTCATGGTATTTTCCATTTTGTAACTCTTTATTTACTTGTAGTTGCTGGATTTTTCCCCAGAAATAATTTAAGAATCTTCTCTCAAAATCTTGCCAATTGTCAAATTCTTCTTCCTTGCTGACAAACCAAAGATTTGCCTCTTCTTTGAGATGGTTTCGGATGGTTTCCTTTGCTGTTGCAAACGGTCCTATGTATGTGACTTTTTTCTTTAGGTTATTTATAAAAGGCACTGGGTGTAGTTTCCTTATATCCCCGCCAAATCGTACTTTTACGTCTTCTGTGCTATGTACGATAACTTCCTTTCTTTCTACTCCTCTTATCTCCATCTCTGCAATTTGTTTTTCATTTTGCTTAAGTTTCCTTTCCATTTCTTTCCTGTCTTCTAGTAACGCCATTTCAAATTTTTCTTCTAACTGTTCCAGTTCCTTTTTATGGACAGCCTTAATATCCTTCATTTTAGTTTCCATTTCTTCTCTCTGCATCTCTAGTTTCCTCTCTGTTTCACTAACTTTTTCTAAACAGACTTTTACTTCATTTTCATATTTGTCCAAACGCTTTTCCATTTTTCTATCATTTTCTTCTAATTTCTGTTCTATTGCTTGTCTTGTTTTCCGTTGGTTTTCTTGTATTTGTTGTGTCTGTAATTGCATCATTGCTAATAATTTTTCTAACATCCCTGTTTCTTTTCTTTCCTCTATTATTGTAACATTTCCTTCATTATCCGATCCTTCTTCAAACATTGTTTCCTCTTCTCTGTTATCCTCCTTCCTTTCTTGCATTTTGCTTTGACTCCTTGTGGTCGACATGTTGTTTTTGTCCCCGCCAAATATAAAATTCTACTGGTCTGTTGCACCAAACGGGACTTTTCTTGTTCAAATGTAATAACTCTTGAGTACGAGTATCAAATTTCAATATCCCACAAATAAATCAAATGGTAAAATATCAAATGTCAAATTCAATCAAATAAATCACGTATGGTAAAATTATCAAATGTAAATATCACACAAATAAATCAATTATGGTAACCTATAAATTGTCAATATCACGAATAAATCAATTATGGTAAATTGTATCTTAAAAAAATATATAAATCTTTATGTCCTCAAATTTTACATAATATTTCACTTTATCCACGGCATATAAACTTTCAAATATCTGCTCGTCTACTCCTATCCTTTCAAATTTGCCAACTAGAAATATTTTTCAAAGCTTTACACGTTGGGGGCCATTTTGTTATGCTATTTAAATTGTATTCTATTGCTTATTTAGAAAAGATCCTGTCTATATTTATTAAATGATCTAATCTCCAATTAATCACACTAAATCAGCATTAATTAATTACAATCTCAGGCTATTTAACTTGTACTATTTACCTTTGATCGTGGATTCAAAATATTTTCCAATTGGCTTCCTAATTGGGATAGGTAATATGACCTGAATAAAATACATAGAATTTCAACTGAACTATATGTGAGATGTCCTTTATTTTAATGAAATTTTATATAACAATTAATCCTGTAATATTTGCAATATACTAACTTTAAATATATGAGAAGTTGTTTTCTATCATGGACCCAAATGTTATTTTACATTGATTTTTAATATGTGTTATAACTAAGCTCTTTTTATAATTTTTTTTAAATGATCGCAAAATTAACTGTCTCTATTATGTATTCAATTTATTTAATTAATAAATGAAAACCACACTCCTGCTCCAATGAAAAATTGACTGACCTTTCTTTAAACCTTTCTCTGCTTCTGCTCCTATTGTGGTCCAGATGACGTACACCTTTCTCCTATCTGTCCTTGTATCTGCAAACCAACAACTCGTTTTATTCTATGCAGCCTCCTTTTGAGCCAATCTCCGCGCCTGTTTATAACTCCAAATGTTTCCGGCTTCGTCTGATATTAATATTCTTATACCCTTTGGTTTTTCTATCTCTCTGTACCCCTTTCCTCACACTGGTCAGCTTTTACACAGCAAATAAACACACCCGGTAAATTACGTCTTCGGGACTTCAAACAAACACAAATCACAAAGCTCCTTCCTTCTTGGGCGACGAAAACTGACTAACTCCTTTCCTCTCTCCTATCTCATAGCCAAAATCACCCCTCCTTGCATTCAAAAATTGACCAATAAAAATCTTCTACCTCTGTGACGTATATCGTTATCAACCAACTCTCTCTATTAAAACGTCATTCGGGTAATTCCAGAAAACAACATTCTTTAATTATTCTAACTAAATCTATCTGCTTTACAAATATTTCTTACTAATAGCTACAAACGATACCTGTTTCTCAATTCAATGTCTTTTGTTAATAAACTTCTACCGACATAATCTTTCGGGGGGAAAAACCACCGCACATCCCGGTCTATTGTTTAAACACTTTCTATATACACTTTTATTACGGGTAAATCCATTTCACAATAACCGACTTATTTAAAGTTCTTATCGATAATATTTGAAAGTCTTGTCTCTGAGGCCTAATGAACAATTCTTTGAACAACTTAAAATACATATTTTGTCTTATACAGGATGTTTGAAAATTTATATGCCCGTGTCATTATGAAATATCAATAATCTTAATTTTTATTTAAGTAATAAAATTTGTATATCGGTTTTTATTGCTAATGGACATTCAAAAATACAACAATATATATATGTGTGTGTGTGTGTTTGCGTGTGTGTAAACACACCCCAGCGGGTGGTGTGTTTTGTGAGAAAATTATAATAAAACTGAAAGGTAAACGATTTTGGACAAACAAAAAATATCTAAGAGTACATTTTACATAATATAACAGAGTACAATGATAGATGCTTTTATCTTGTATTTTATAGCAAGTAGGTCAAACAATGTGTGTATACTTGTATACACTTGCACTTCACACACATTATGCATGCTCTGTGAAGTCAGTGGGAAAGTTTGCATATGTCTGGGAGTCTGGGCTTCCAACGTGTCAGTGAGCAGTCGAATATTTCAAGGTGACTAGGATTGTTTTTATAGACGCGGTGCATCCGGAAACTAGGTTTTGTTATATAACCATTTTTTAATGTTTAAAAATCTGTAACTACAAATTATTAAATAAAAATAATGGAGCCGTTATGTTACCGTTTTTTTTTAACAAGGGGACGTAAAGCTTTTAACAACTAACCACATAAAGCCAGGACAAGAGAAAATAAATAGAAAAAGTAGACAGAAAAAATAAATGAAATAATTACGATATACACTCAGTGCTTAAAAAGGTTGCTTTAAAATGAAAATAAGTTTTGAAACTTTTTATTTATGGCTCAAGTTTTTGACAGGTAGAAGGAAAATCATTTGAGATTAACAACATCGGCAGATGTCAGAATAAAGTCATTTAGTCTCTATAGAGAATTATGATTCATTCTCTATACATTGATTTTTAATTCATTTTAATATAGCATTTCGTTTTCTTTGCCCGTTTTTTTTTTTATTTTGGGAATAATTATGGAACAATTAAGCGGGGCTAAAAGGTCCAATTTCACTATTTTGAATTATTCTGTAAAGATAATGCCTACTATTATATATCAAATAATACAACACTAATCTAAAGAACAGTTATCTAACCATGTTTAACCAAATTAGTTGAATTATCAAGCCATTTTAAAATGTTTTCGAAATTTTGTCTGGTGTTCCTTTTTGATCCACAATAGGGGTAAAACGCATAACCAGGAAGCAAAAAGGTCCAATACTGAACTTTAATTTCAAAATTGTTAAGTTATTAGAAAAAATAACTATTTGGTTAGATGAAATTCAAAAGTTTATTTTTAATGCAAAAACAAAAAAACAAAACTACTGTAATTATAACAAAAAATCAGTATCGTTAAATATATCTTGGTTGAAGGGAAATATGGTAAGTGTTTGAAATGGAGTGTATGGAGTTGATAAGTTCCAGGGCACCAAAATTTTGCCAACAGTATAAGGAGTTATTAGGTATGGGGAAACCATTATATTAAAGATCTCTATGGATATCCCTGGAATAATTATCTTATAAGGTATGATAAAAATTAAGCAAATGCCCAAAGTTACGGGCATACCTTAGACGGTCCGGGGTGCTAAGAATCCCCCAGGTTCGACTTCAAGATATATTATTCATGAAGTAGCGACATAGTAAGTAGGAAGGTCAATAGTTTGTGCATCACAGGAAAGTTACATAACCTACTTAAAGTAATGCGGCGCCTAGAAGTTAAAGCATTGGATGTAAGTAAATTGAGGTGGTCTGGTTCAGGTATTTCTCACAAAGACAACTATGCAGCGTACTATTCCGGCCACAGATAATTAACACAAAAATGAAGTTACAACAGTGCTTGATAATAGAATTGCAATGTCGGTTATAGATTACATACCTTTTTCAAACAGAGTAATAATAGTGAAGTTAGCAGGTCAACCTGCAGGTTGACAGGTCAAGGTTAAAGAAATTTCGAGTGTATACAAGAAACACCATGAGGCTCGCCTGAAGAATGATCAAAGTACATACAGCGTACATACCCAGGAAGAACTAGCTAAAAATTTGAAAAACTATGATTCGTCCATATTTATGGATAATAGACCAAATCTGTAAACTACTAATTTTACCCACGGAAAATTTATTCGGCCCTCCCGTTATTTGTGCCGAGGTGTAGTTATGCTATTAAAGTAGCAAAACTGGACACGGCCCCTGGACCGGATCGCCTAATACTAATCACAAAATAATGATTTACTTAACCAATTGTTTAATCTAAATCGAAATATATTCGTGTTTTACCCGTAAATACAAAAAAAGGGTTCAGTAGGCGGTACTACAGACTAGAGCGAAGCTTTATATTAATCAACAACATTGCTGTTTTTACTATTTTCTATACAATTTCATAATATTCCCAATCAAATTTCAGCGGAAGTTTTTTTTTATTGAGTTTAATGCGTCGACAACTAATGGTCATTGGCATGGTACAGTGAATTTTTAGTCAGGTTTGTAGTGTGTGTGTGTAGAGTAATTGTCTTGATACGTCGACGTCATTGTCTTTGCTAAGAGACGCTAATTGAATCCGAACGTCTGCGGTCCCTCCGGTGAATACCGATCGCACAAGGATAGAAATTATTTTCATCTATTAATTTTTAATAAACAAAAATTTCCACCCAGGTGAGATTCGAACTCACGACCTTTAGGTTCAAAGGTAGGCGCTCTTACCACTGAGCCACAGAGGGGGTTGATAGTAAATTTAATTATTATATAAACTAAATAATTTGTTTCAACATAATAATTGTATGTATATGAACTTATTTTCAAATGTCATATCATTAAAATTTAAAGAGACCATTCAACGTTGTTAACCATAGATAAAAAATAATATTAGAAATAGATAGGCAACTCAATGTATAAATTTCGTTCATTAGGACCCCTTGCAGCTGGGGTCATTACTAATCATCTTTTGGCGGGAAATTCAAATGGACACCCCTTACATACATACCCTTTAGCGCCTCTTGCCGGCTATTTCATTAATAATTAAAATTTACTTGAAAATATCTTACTATTTTCCGATGAAATAATCTCACATAATATGTGAGATTATTAAAATTAAAGAGATTAAAAAAATAAGAGAATATATAAAAAATGCACAATTTTTCTAGATATACGTATATTTATTTGTTGTTTAAGATAAAACAGTTATAAACTAATTACATAATATTTATTACACATATTTTCAAAAACAAATGTTAAATACTATGCGCCCTGACAACTTACTGTTTGACAACTTACTATCATTATCCTTTTTGTAATTTTTTCATGATTTGTACGGAACGGAACAATACAATAATTCACCATGTTTAGTTTTTTTACTAGCACAACACAAAAATTCTTTGCTACAATAGGTAACTCAAACTAAACTTTAAAAACAAAACAACCAACTTAAATTAAAATTTCTATAGTTTATTTTTATGAACGAGAGAGTAATTAGCATAATTTGAACTGGTACTTCCGACCACTCCATGGGCGTGCTCAAGATTAATTGAAAAATTACTTTGAATAATGTAAAAAATAAATGAATTATTTCAGTGTTATAAAGTGTTATGTGTATGTAAACAAAAGTGACCTCTTTTATCACACACTATATTAGAACTGACTGGCCTACATTAAAAAGGGTTTTAAAAAATTCACATTTTTTTTAATTTTTAAAAATTACAAAAGAGAAAAAGAGTTTTTAAACCGTCTAAGAATAGATGAATAAAAATATTAATATAAAACTTACAGCTACCTGTTACAAATCCAAATCAGATTCAGAAGATGAACTTTCAGAACCAAGATTTATAATAACTGGCTCGATCATTTTATCAGTAATATTGTCCAGCTTCCACATTTTTTCCTCTTCTTTAATAGTGTGATTTACTGCCTTGTCCCAGTTTTCAGGTTTTACATTATTTACGGCCTCCAAAAACAACTGTTTAATATCATGAATTTTAAAAGTGGCATTTTTTCTTGAAACTTTATCTGTGCCCATACCACTTCAATCGGGTTTAATTCACAATGATATGGTGGGGATCTAAGTACAATCATTCCACGATTTTTGGCAATTTCATCAATTTCGTATTTTTTAATTTTTTCTTTATGATGGGAGATATGATTTGATATGATTATGATCCGGGATGGTACGTAATATTTTTTGAACTCAGCCAATTCTGCAAGTCTTTTTTTAACCACTTGGTTGTGGGCAGTCCTTCTATAAGTCTGGAGTGATAACTTGCATTATCCATTACTATTACACAGTTCTTAGGAAGAAGATCTATCATTTGTTCGAACCATTCTTGAAAGACATCAGCGTTTATGTCTTCATGGTAGTCACCGGTACGAGTTGATTCAAAAGTTAATAAACCACCTTCAACAAAACCGTCTGAACTGCCAATGTGTACTATTATCAGCCTGCGTCCCTTTCCTGATGGTGGGTTTAAACCAGTAGATAAGTTATTTACAAAAGCGTGCCTTTGACTTGTAACAGTTTTATCATGCCAAAATTTATTTGGTGTATGACCCTCGTTGATCCATGTTTCATCAAGATAAAATATTTTTCTTTTTTGGTTTCTCATTTCCTTTATGGTTCTTAGAAAATGTCTTCTCCATATGACAATATCGCTTCTTTCTAATAAAATAGACTTTCTGGGATTCTTTTTCCAGCGGAAGCCTATTTCTTTTAAAAGTTTCCATAACGTACTTAGACTCATTTCTGGGTAATCCTTATCATCTCGAACTGAGACAAGAACTTTATCCAATGTTGGAAATTCTTGTCTAAAGAAAAATTCATGCACTTTCCGTCGAAGTCCTTCTTTAAAATGATATTCTATTTGAAATTTTGGTTTTCCTGGAGCATTACGTGGCATTTGAAAACTACCACATTTCTCTTCTTTAATAACTCTGTAAATCGTAGATTTCCCAACACCAAGTGTACTGCTAACTAACTCAACGGTCTCAACAACACTTTCACATAAACGTTTGTCTGTAAATGATTTAAAACAATTAAATATTAATGTTTTTTCATTAACTGTTAAAGGACCAATTTTTCGGCGTTTACACGGCACTTCCAAATTTTCCATAACACTAGTATACACAATAAACTGCACCTTGTAACTGAAGTACCTACTTTTAGTGAACTGTTAAGAATTTTGAATACGCCACTTGGACCTTCCTACAAAATGGAAAAACCCACTATCACATTTTCTGTGGAATAAGTTTAGAAGGTAATTATCTAGTCAATTACTGTCGTAGATTCCTGGAATTAAAGAATTAAATGTTTGATTGTTGAAGCCCTTACTTCGTGGAATGCACTCATTTCAGATAAAATAAAACGTTTTATTTTATCTAAAGAATTAAACTTTATTTTGCAAATAGGTAGGTACTTATTAAACTTTTATTGGTTATATATAACCAATAAAATAAACATCTTACATTTCTTGCAAATTCATTAGTACCTGTTAACCTCCATCACTCCGACACTGGCAACCTTATTTAGGGATTAGTAACCCTCACAAGTATTGTATTCTATTCTGCTCCAACCTTTATACCTGGTGGTCATACTCAATTTAAAATTGTTTTCCTATATACTTCTGTAAACTTGTTGACAAATATCTGTTTTTCATTGAGTCACCCGTATCAACAGTTTAGGGATTTGCATACATAATTTATTGTTTTATTACTCTCTCATACATAAAAATACACTATGAGAATAAATGCAAACGAAAGTTAAAGATAATAAAATAAAATTGAAAACAAACGGAAGATCTGTCATTACTCTTGACAGAATTGACATTGCGAAATTAAGGTTCGTTTGATTATTTATTGACACCCCGAGCACAGAATAATAAACAATTAGAATGCCCACTGTCAGACGTTTATTATTATGTGCTCCGAAAGTCTTCTTGAGAGAGATAGGCTGTCATTTCTCTTTATTAATTGCCTGGGGTCAAAGTGATGGGGGAATGTTTCAAGGTCATGTATATAAGTTTTCGGGACATGGTTTTTATTAATCGCATGACATTATGAGTTATTAAATTTTAACAATCGTTACGAATCGAATCTTTTAGTGACAGATATTGTTTTAATTTTTTCTTCAAAAATTTCTCATATAATGTCCATATTTTGTTAGTTATTTTTCACGCAGTTTTTAATTTAAACCTGCTTAGTTCCTCCTCCTCCTTAGACATCTCCACAACCTTACCAGTGTTTTCAAAGATTTGAGTGTGCGAATCTGAAATTTAATCTCACGAAATGTCAGTGATTCCAAAAGCAGTATCAGTGTGTTTAGTCGATTTTATACTCTCGTCCTACCAAATCAGTTTTATTCCACCTTTAACCAAAATTCACGTTTCGACTACAGAAACAAATGAAGCTTGTTGTTTTTTTAAATTATTATAGTTCCATAAAAACTCGATTCTTTTGTGAACAACAACTTTCACACAATGCGTTTCTATTGTCTTCCATTTTGAGCCCAAATACGATGCATATATAAGAAACTTTTCTTAACATAATTATAATGAAATATTTTATGCTACAAGCCAAATAAATTACGTATTTCTTAATTGTCACACCTTGTATTTTATGAAGAACTATTCAACAGTTACTAGGTGATAAATGTTTTGACAGATTAATAAAAACAAAAAAGGTTTTCAGTAAATGGAAAATGTATAAGATATATTTCCTTTCAAGGCGTGACCTACTTCGAGGAACAACAAAACCAAAAACCAGCAAATGGTGACAAGGACGAAACTCCAACGCAGAGATCCTTGAGAGGCTCAAGGACGAAATGAAAGGATGTCAGGAACGTGTTACCCACTCCTAATCAATTTTTGTGGAAATGGAGCGTAGTAAAATTTACCTTAATAACATCTTTTATCGTTGGAACATTCTTTTTCGTTAGTGATAAAGGTCTATGGCAGACATTTATGAATATTACTTTAGAGGATATATAATTTGTTCACTTATGATTCGTAAATGGCAAACTTAAACAACCATAGATTCTCTAATTGGCTATTTAATTTCTACATCATTTAAGGAAAAAATAGTAAACGGTATTTTTAAAAAGGTTTTAAAACTGTTTTCTTATGGCATGTCTAAGTTAAATATCATGTGTATATGGGGTTAAGCCAGGACGGATTGTAATGAAAATTACATTTTAAATTTTAAAATAAAATTTGGCGTTTCATGAAAAATATGTAACCAAAAAAGGATCTTTTTCTTCTTTCTGGCTTTTATCCTACTGAATAATCAGCCAGTACATTTGTTTTGTTAATTTTTGGGCCACTGTCGTAAATTTGAGAATATATCTTATGGCCTATTATAAATTATCAGTCTTTGATTGATGTTGGTTCGTCTAAGCCCTTCAGGAAATATCAATATCGCTTGCCTCAAGCCTGGCATGAAAGTCTAGTAAAGGAGGTAGATGAAATGCTTAAGTTAGGTATTATTGAGCCCAGTACTTCTTCTTTTTGTAGCCCTTTGTGACTGACAAAAAAGAAAGATGGGACTTTTCGTGTCTGTTTTGACGGACGTAAACTTAACGGTATAACTATGAACAGAGATGCTTATCCTATACCTCGTATAGATATCATCCTAAGTAAATTACAAAATACAAAATTTATTTCATCTATCGACTTAAAGAAGGCGTTTTTACAGATTCCTCTCAGCGAGGAGAGTAAAAAGCTTACTGTCGTTGCAGTAAATGGCAAAGGATTGTATCAGTTCACTACAATGCCTTTTGGTCTTGTGTCTGCTCCTCAGACTATGTGTCGATTAATGGATTTGGTAATAGGTCCTGCTTTAGACCCATTTTGTCAATACTATCTTGATGACATTCTTGTCATTACTCCTGATTTCGAAACTCATATCTCTGTATTGCAGCAGTTGTTTCAGCGTTTAAAAGACGCAAATTTGACTATTAATTTGGATAAAAGCAGTTTTTGTCGTGACTCTATTAAGTTTTTAGGATATGTTGTAGATTCTCAGTGTCTTCGTACTGATCCTGATAAGATGTCAGCGATTCGGGATTTTCATGTGCCTAAAAATACCACTCAGGTCCGTCGATTGTTAGGAATGGTGGGTTATTATAAGAAGTTTGTTAAGTCTTATTCGACCTTGTTGTCTCCTATCACAGATTTACTTCAAAATCGGAAAAAGGGACAAAATATTGTGTGGACTCCTGAGGCTAATAAAGCTTTCATTCAAATCAAGGAGGCTCTCAGAAATTCTCCTGTTATGGTAGCCCCAGATTTTACTAAGCCTTTTTATCTGATGACAGCTTGAACACTGCATCTGGAGGTGTACTCTATCAAATGGTAGATGGAGAAGAACACCCTATAGCTTATACAAGCAAGAAATTAAATAAAGCCCAGAAAAATTATACTACAACTGAAAAAGAGTTGCTAGCTATAATTACTGGTATTGAGCATTTCAGATATTTTCTTGAGGGTCGTTCCTTCACGGTCATAACTGACCATAGTAGTTTCAGGAGAAGAACCGGAGTGACTGATATCATCGAGAAGATAGCCAGACTAAAATGGAGATGGGCAGGACACATAGCCAGAATGACAGATGGGCGATGGACAAAAAGGTTATTGGAATGGAGGCCAAGGGAAGACAAGAGAAGCGTCGGTCGACCACCTACAAGATGGACTGACAATTTAAGAAGACTCAATAAAAACTGGATAAGAGCGGCGCAAGATAGACAGGGTTGGAAACATGAGGAAGAGGCCTATGTTCAGCAGTGGACTCTTGAGGCTGTATGATGATGACAGAGTATGAAGAACCCATCTCCTCGTTTGGCTAGGTGGATTTTAAAATTGGCACAATATGATTAAAGATTGTTCATCGTAAAGCTGCAGGTGTAGTAGTCGCTGATGCACTCTCTAGAACAGGGGTGCTCAAACGGTCGATCTCGCTTTTTGGGTAGATCTCGAGAAGAAAAATTTTTTTAATAAGTAGGTAGGTAACTAAACTACTGTCAGCAGAGTTAAACGTTTTTATTAATACTGAACTATACAAATACATAGAATGCTTGACTAAGCATCATTGCAATTCAAAGAAGTGGGGACAACAAAATACTGTAAACACAGCATATTTTATATTTACATATATTAACTAATTATTTTATTAATTCAATATTTATTATAATTATTAATCAAATTTGGGATGATATTCTATCAACTACAAAAATGTATTACGTAATAAAATAACAGTGCTTGCGGCAAAAGGTGGCTTTATCAAAGGAACGCGCGGCACTTGTCAAAGAAAAGCCGTGTTGTTTCTAGACGAGAGACAGTACAGTCTAGTTTCGGGCGGCGCGTTTGACGGGAACATTCGAAACTTTCGTTCACGCCGATATAAATGTTGCGCCTGCAGGAATTGGAGTTATTCTGAATTGTAACTTGATAGCGATCCTACGTCGATACAAAGTTTATTATTAAATAGTGGAAAATGAGTGCAGTGAAGAAATCTAAAACGTATCATTTTAATAAGGATTGGGAGGAAGAATTTTTCTTTTCTATGGTGAAGGATAAGTGCATTTGTGTTATTTGTCGTGCGTCAGTTGCAATACCTAAGCGTGGTAACTTAAAGAGGCATCATAAAACGGTTCATAAAAACTATGAAAAGAATTTTCCGCCACAGAGTGAATTAAGAAAACGAAAAGTAAGTGATTTGATATCTTGTTTGAAAAAAGAACAATCCATGTTCACAAGACCAGCCAAACAATCAAAAGCTGGTACGATCGCGTTATTTAAAATATCTCATATTTTGGCGAAACACAAGAAACCATTTGAAGATGGATCGGTGGTGAAGGAAGCATTTATTGAAGCGGGTGAGACTTTATTTGGAGATTTTAAAAATAAAACAGAAATCATGTCTGCTATTAGAGAACTTCAGTTATCTCGTCCGACTGTCACAAGGCGTATTGAAGTCATGAATCAAGACATTGCAGATAAACTAAAACATGATATCATGGAATGTACATACTTGTCTGTACAGTTCGACGAATCCATCGATATGACAGACACTGCCCAGCTGTGTATTTTTATTCGGATGGTATTCAATGACATGTTGGCTAAGGAAGAATTTTTGACAATCATTCCTCTGAAGGGGAAGACCCGTGGCGAAGATATATATGAAGTTTTCTTAAATTTTGTAAAAAACTACGAGCTACCAATATATAAATTAATGTGCATTACAACCGATGGAGCACCAGCAATGACTGGAAACAAAAACGGTTTTGTGGTCGAGCTAATGAAGAATTCCCTTCATTTTTTTTCATTCCATTTTTCATTCCAAAATCAACAAGTTTTGTGTTCAAAAGTTTTAAACACGGAGGAAATTATGAATTGTGAATTCCATCCGTGCACGTAGCTTGCAACGGCGGCTCTTTCAGTTGCAGTTGGAAGATAGGGAGTCAGCTGAACACACTGATTTAGTTTTTCACACGGACGTCAGGTGGTTGAGTCGCGGAAAATTCCTAGAAAGGTTTCAAGAATTATTGCCCGAAATAACAGCTTTTCTAGACGAAAGAGCTGATGACACACAAATTTTGAAAAACGAAAAATGGCTAAATGATTTGGCATTTTTGACTGACATCACAATGCACTTAAACACCGTTAACTTGGAGCTTCAAGGTAAAGGAAAAACTATTATTGAGATGATTAGCACAGTAAACGCATTCAAAAGTAAATAACAACTTATGGTAGATCAACTGAAAAGAAAGGATCTGAAACATTTTTCGTCTTTGAAAGCAAGGATTCCTCAGTTGAATTATGATACGTATGAGGCTGAATTATCAAATATTTTGGGACAATTCGAAATGCGTTTTTATGACTGCAGTAAATTGGAAAATATAGCATCATTTATGAGTTATCCTTTTTCATGTAAAAACATTGAGGAATTAGCTACTGAAATAGCAAGTCAGTTTAATATGAACTCATGTTCTGTTGAAAATAAGTTGGTGCAGATTATATCAGATATACATCTCAAAGCTACAGTATCTGATACACATTTCTGGCGTTTTATATCTGAAGATAAATATCCGAATGTAAGGCAAATCGCCCTTCAACTGACGGCATTTTTTGGGTCAACTTACTTGTGCGAGTCTGCATTTTCTGAAATGAAGATATTTAAGTCAAAATATCGCAATCGACTAACTGAAGATCATATGACATCATGCTTGCGATTAGCACTCAGTGGTTACGTACCATCTTATGAAAAGTATGCTGAGGACATGCAGTGCCACGCTTCAACAGTGACCACATAACTTGTCAGATAATTTGGATTCTTCATCTTCGGATGAAGATTAACTGGTCAATTATCAATGCTGTACCAGTTTGGTTGTTTAAGATCTGTTTATCTATTTTGTTTACATGGTAAAAACAATAAGATGTTGTGCTATTTTGCCTCCTATTTGTTTATCTTATCTTAATGTTGGTTATTATCTTAGTTTATGGACTTGTTAATTTTGTTGTTTGTTTTCTCTTAAAAGTCCAACTGCATATCATAGGAGTATAGGATGGATATATGGGAATTTCCCCATCTTGAGTTATGAGTTGAATAGATATTTACAGGGATAATTCGGAAAACATTCCAAATAGTTTCTTTAATAGTGTTTTATGGTTTTGTGGACCATGGCCATAAAGCTTATGCATTCATATTCACTTACTGTGTCGGTGTTTTAGCGTGGGTTCAGTATTGATCACCCTGGATGTGTGCCCTCACTTGGCTCAGAAATATATCAATACATATTAGTTGTTCCTTGAGTGTCTCTTAGGTTGAAATTAGAATGTGTCATTTAGAATTGGATCGTTCTGATATTCAGCAGTAAGTAAGTCTGTTTAACTTGGTTTGTTATCTCCTATGTTATTATCTTCTCAAAAATTTGAGTTTAACATATCTTAGTATCTTGAGTTGGTACCTGTCTCCCTACCATTCGTACGGATTGGTAGATGTGAGTTTATTTTTACCTTGAGTTTATCTTGTACCTTGACTGAGTTTATCTCGTATCTTTACCTTAATTGGTTTATCTCATACCTTTACCTTAAGTTAATTATCTTTACCTTTACCTGGATTAGTTTATTTCTGATCTATATCTTATGAATATATATCTTATCTTTATCTTGATATAGGAGTCCTAAAAATCTGTCCTTTACTGTTCTTGTCGTGAGTAAAGAATTGGACCACGTCAATAGTACAGTTTGGGTATTACAGTTAGGATCTCTTTTATCTTTCCTTCTACCTAGTGTATAGCTGGTAGAAGTGAGTTCTGTGAGTTCATTTTGTGCATATCCTTTACTACGAGTTGGGATTGCAGTTATTTTACTTACATTTTTTTTAGCATACCCTATGAGTATAGTGGGCTTGCTAGTATCTAGGCTTGCTAGTGCCTTTACCGATTGTGTGTTTTCCTACCGCTGCTAAAGCAAGTAGATGTTATTGAATTATCTTTTACCTTGAATTTTCGAATATGTTGCTGATATCCAGAACCATATCATAGAGATGTTTAGGTTTGTAGTAATATAGTTTCAACTAGTCCTAACAAATTAAACCCTCATTGAACTCTTGAGTGATTAATAGAATCTGTTCGCTCTCGTGTCAACGTTGGGTAAACTTGATAGGACTTTGTTTGAGTTTGTGTTGTGAATGGTTCTTGGTCGTATCTTTTTAGAGGTTGTTAATACACCTCAGTAGTGTAGTTTATTTATAGTTTTACTAATACTTGGAAATATAGAATTTAAGTATTGTTGAAGGTTAATTTACTCTATATAAGGTTGAATTGAATTATATTTAGAAAGTACCTAAGTGATTGGGTTATATGTTTTTTTTACTTTTCTTAATACTTTGTCTTAATAAATTAAATTAAGTATTTTAATTTTTTTTTTTGGTAAATTACACATTATTAAATAGATCACATGCTGTCTGTCTACTGTACGTCTGTCAGTGTCATTACTTTTATCCCATCTCCTGAGTAAACAGTGTGGCTCATAAGCTCAAAATCCTTGTGGTTGATACCACAACGTTTTGGCTTCACCATATTCATCGTCTGGTTTGTCCTTAAGGCTAGATTGTCCTAGACAATAAAAAAAAGGAAACTTCTGGTAAGTGGAAAGTTTTCCTTTTTTTCTGGAGTTGAGGGAGGATGTAGCAGTCACAACTGCTAACATATAATTAATATAATTAATTATTAAAATCTTAAAACCCCTCAGAATGCCGTTTATGAAACGTTTATGGGCAATAGACAATACGATGCGCAAGTGTAACTAAAGTGGTCAAGAGGCGCTGGGCTAAAGTCAAAAGTCAGTTTTAGCCAGCAACTCAAACAGCGAGGTTTATTTCTCCCAGCTTTTACCGGCATTTTTCGTCTTAAAATCCGGTAGAAAATCTGGGATTGGATTTAATATTTTCCCCGAACATCAAGGGAGGAATTACAACAACATAATAGGATAAAGAATCTTGATTGAAAAACTTAATTTTAACAACATAATATGATAAAGAATCTTGATTGAAAAAACCCGGCTTCCAAATCTGCCGAAATGATTATTTAAAACCCAGGTGAGCAATTAAATCATTTAATTTTATAGGCCTATCATTTTATTGATATTTTCATTTTCTTTTGAAATATTAATAGTGTAATATTTCAAAAGTGATATCTTTCCGAGTCTGTTGGCCATACTCATCACACTTGATCATTTTAGATATCTCCCAGCATCTATGTGTAAGCATAACACTTACACATAGATCTGGTGTTTAGCTGCTTCGAGACATATTAGTCGTATATTTGTTAGGTAAGGTAGTTTCTTTTGTATAACCGTCACGGTTTTTTTTTTAGTATTTATATTCCCTACCTTACCTATCTAGGATTTAACTTTAGTAACTAACCTTAGTGTTAAGATTTCGCTTCTCTCATGGACTTAGATTATATATTTATTATTAGATTTTTTCGTTGTAGTTGAATAATTCTTAGCTTTTTCAAGATGATTGTCTAAAATTAAAAACTTCGGGATACTAAAAGTTCAGAGAATAATTTGTTTTTGTTTGTTTACATCATTTATTTTTTGTTTTTTACTTTTATAGTTTTCTAAGCTTGTAAAATAAAGTACGTTTTCTTAATAAAAAAACTGAGAAGTGAATGGATTTTTCTATTATTAACCTTATCTTCAAATTATTTTTTTGTCTTATATTTATATTCGCAAAACATTCGCACAAATTTCGCGAATGCGAATATGCAACAATATGCGAATATTCGCGTATGTGAATATGCGTTACATCACTAATACATAGTCAGCAACAAATAGGACAGGCGCATAATACTGACAATACTGACAAAGCTAATCATTACAATATTGTAATGGGACAACTCATCGATGCAATAGCTAAGACATATAGCTTTGACAATAAATTAAAAATTAATATACCCGGCAGGGAAGGCTAAAAGGAAGGTATACCAATAAAAGCAGAAGCTACCTAGTATACTATGGCTCAAAGACATTGGAGAGTGTAGGAGCCGGTATAGTAGCACAAAGCAAGGGATACATTTCCGGGTTAGTCTATCCAAGGATCTCACAATTTTCCAGTCGAAAATACCAGTAATCCATCACTGGGAGGAAGAAAAGAAAGTCAGAAAAGAATGTACTGTTTAATTGCCATCTTCACAGAAAACCAGGCAGTGCGTATGTCACATAATTCTGTTGGTCAATTTTAAGCTGGTATGAGATCCAATGAGATTGAAAGAGACAGTAACAAGTTTGTAGTAGCCTAAGTACCAGGGTCATAAAAGGGCAATGAAAAAGCAGATGAAATGGCCAAGTAAGGCTCATCAATGCCATTCGGTATACTGAAACCTTTTTGTTGCATTACAAAACAGTAACAAGAATGGCTGTGGTAGGTATGCGGTAGCTCACAAATCTCTGGACCAGTGGAGGAGTTCGTAAGGACAAAGGCAGGTGAAACAGTTTATTATAGAACATTCACCAAAATTTAAATCAGACCAAATAAACGAACATAGGAAAACAGAAATTAAAAGTGAAACTGGAACAAACCATGAAGTGGAGATATTTTTATACCTTAATACACACGACCACCACGTGCTTTGAAAACAGAAATAGTAGGTCTGCTAATAGGGCAGTGTAAGCTGAATATGCAACTGATGCTGTTGTGATTGGCAGATGACCTATGCAAATTCTGTCACCTAGAAGAAACAGCAAAGCACACTTTAAGTTAGCCTAGCAAAAGTGCAGTTCTTTGCATTAGGTGAAGGCAAGCCAACAGCAAAGAGTTACGTGGACGGTTCAGTCTTTTAGACTTTTTAAAAAGGCTTAAGCTAGAGAATGTAATCTAATGCTACAGTACCACAATAGATGTGAGAAAGTCACAGTGAAATAAGCCAAAAGTCACCTTATTGAATCAATCTATCATAGTGTAGCTATAGAAGATTCATCTCCAACCACATCATTTTTAACTGAATTGACCATACAACTAGCTGATGCAGCTTCCACTGAAAGAATCTCAAGTAGACTCACAACTTCCTTCAGCTCTTCACCAACATCAACAGAGCCTCAAGCCTCAACTTCTCAGGAAAATGTTGACACTTCTGAATTTAAAAAGGTGAGTGAAAATAATGAATTAATTTCAGAAGCAAATAGTTTGATCTAAATTGACACTAAAACACCTCTGAACAAACCTGCTTCCTCTCCATGAAGCTGACTGAGTAATTTAAATTTCATAGAAAATTTAATCAGCCAGAAAGTGTATTATCATACAGACTGTAAAATTAATTTCAATAATAAAATGTCTTTTTCTAAAAAAACATTGTGTTAAAAGTAATAGGCATCATCATCAAAATACTTTTGATGAAATTAGTAGTGCCATAGAGAAAGATGTAATCTAGCAAACACATTGCTGTGTATTGATTTATTTACATGAATTATATACTGATAAACTGAAAAAATAGAAGAAAATTCCATTACAATGAATGCTATTATGTTTACCACTCACCATCTGGAAGAATTTTTTTTAAATACATATTTTCTAAAGACATTAATATTTTTATAATCCATAATAAAAAGATATTGGCACCCAAATATATCAAGACAATGGAAGATACAAGAATTTAAATTTGACAATCAGAAAATATTTTATAAAAAGCTGTATTCCTTTTATGAAATGCCATATTGAACATAGCTGTGAAGAAATTAACCTAATTTTTTTTTTCAGTACAGCATTTAATGGCAAGTGAAGTTTCATTACCACAATTTATTGAACCTTTATTTCACAGTTATTCTCGGTTGCAGTCAAAGATGGAAAGGTAGTTAAAAGGTGAATCAAATTCTCTCCTATTGTTAAGATGTTATTGTACCGTTTTTAAATAAAACGATCGGTTCGAATTTATATAGATATATCTATTTATAAGTTTACAATTCGGTAATATCTTAACAACTAACCCAACTCATAACATCGTTACATATATATTGCAAAGTTCCAGAATGTTCCAGAACATTCTGAAGTAGCCCATCTGTAATTCGATACGTGAAGGGTTGTTCTCTCTCGCACTCGATATCGCCTAAAACTTCTAGTCGCTTTCGAGATGCAACCGTTACATGGGCCACTCTGAATGCATGTTCGTAACACTGCTCCTCTCTTAGATCTGGGCGTTCTGATCAGCAACTCTATATGTAGTCCCAGGATGGGGGAATCTACAGGACTCTCCAGCTCTTCTGACACAATTTTGGACAGGTGTTTACCCATCGTTCGGTTCATCCTCTCGACCATTCCACCTGATTGAAGATGCAGGGGTGTCGTTCTGGTCCTATTGACACCAATCAATTTACAAACGTTTTGGAAAAGGTTTGACTCGCCCTTGGTTGGAGTGGATCTTCAAGGGAACACCAAATCGGCTAAAGAATTCTTTAACCCGTACCTCTGCAACGGTAGCAGCTTCTTGATTTGGTATCGCATAGGCCTCAGTTCATTTCGTAAAATAATCCATGTCTACCAGGATATATGTATTTCCATCATTTGTCTCTGGAAGTGGACCTGCAATGTCAATTGCTACTCTTTCCATAGGACTACCAACATTGTACTGTTTCATGGGTTCCCTGTTTTTACCAACTTCACCATTACTGGTTGCACACAGTTCCGGCACCATCATCTTTACAGCTCACCCAATAGAACCGTTCTCGAACCTTTTGCAGAGTCATCGTAATAACAAAGTGTCCACCTGATGCACCGTCATGTAACTGACGCAATATTTCTGACACTTTACTTTTAGGTACAATCAACTGAAGCTTAGATTCTGTATCATCATCGTTCTCAAAGGTTCTATACAGCTTAAAGAAGATCATCTTTAAGCACTAGGCAATTCCATTGACTCCAGTAACACTTGACTTCGGGACTACATTCGACGCATCCAATCCAATCTTCTTTTTATAGATGGATCATCTACTTGAGCCTTTTGTTGCTGTTGAGGCTGCCATTGATCATTAATAACGGTGGTTCGTCTCACGGGGCAAAGTGGTTCTTCTAATTTAAGACAATGATTACGATTTGCACTATATGGCCGTCGTGACTGAGCATCAGCATTTGAATGACTTTTTCCAGCCCAGTGTTCGATTTGTTCTAGCTTTCTGACTGTTGTATTATTTTCTTGCAATTTGCGACGAATGTGACCTATGTCGTTACCATTCCAACATCTTTGTTCACGTCTCTTCGGCATCATGATACGAACTACTTTCCGTACGATTTCCTCCAGACGTTTATCGTTTTGTACGTCGCTCTCTTCAGAGGTTCATACTAGACAGCTCCGTGAAGCTCGACTAGCTGTCTCGTGTTCCAAGACAATGGCGAGAGCCTTTATCTAAAACTTTCGGTCTTGCTATGAGCGTTCCACGTTAAGAAAATAACATTGCGGAGATAGGGCGATGTATTTCTTATGGACGATAGAACCGCGACGATACCACGTCAAACACCAGCATGATTCAGGGTTGTATAATTTGTATTTTCGTTTCCACAGACATGAATTAAATTAATGTTTTTTAATGTAATTGACCAAAAGTGCCCATTCGAAACAAGAGATGAAAAGTAGGGAATATATATATATATATATATATATATATATATATATATAATATATATATATTATATATATATATATATATATATACTGAAAGTAGGAAATATTTAGCAAACATGTCACGCACAACAATGTGGAGAATACTCCATGAAATAAATTTTGTGCAAACGAGGAGTAAAGTCAAGCATGATAACGGCCCGATATTCTAAAATGAAGGCATCAGTATTTGCGTGAAATAAAAAATTTCGTTCTCAAGGATACACCGTCGTTTATTTGGACGAAACCTGGACGAAAAAAAAAACTCAGCGGACTATCATGATAAGATGGATGGTCCTATATTTGAACAATGGTTTAAGGAAAAGCTGCTTCCTAATCTTCCAAAGAAAACTGTTGTGGTGATGGACAACACTTCGTACCATTCGAAGAGAGAAGAAGTGATTCCGACACAAGTCTTCAATAAAGATCAAATTAAGACGTGGTTGCTGGAGACAGATATCTTTTTTGAAGAAGATTATTTGAAATCAGAGCTCATGGAAATCGTAAACAGATACAAAGAAAACTTAGCTCTTGGCCCACAAGACAAAGAAAACTCTTTGACTTACTGTCAAGCCTTCGAATTTAATTTGATTCTTTTTCAAGATATCTGATAACAAAAAAAGAAATATGAAAATTAACTACTTAACATTGTTAATTGTCTTACTTACTAGTCGTGAGATTACAGTTCATATTGTACTTTATAAAACGAACCATTACAAATATATTAATTTTTTTTTAAATAACTATATTGTCACTATATATGTCATTGTCATGTTGTTTTGATTAATGGACATATATGAATGAATATACAGTTATTTTACGTGGAAAACAAAACCAGCAACAATAGTTTTTATTATTATTTTTTTAATTGTCAATAAAAAATAAATTAATCCAGTCAGTTTGTAACAATAAAGTTACTTAATTTGTCAATATCTGATTTTCTATTGATACATTTTTTATTTTTAAATTTTTGAAAATAGGCGAAGCTACATTGTGTAAAGAAGCCGGAGACAGAATTCAGATTCTGAGACAGATTCTGAAGCCGGAGACAGATTCTGTTTCCGGCTTCTTTACACAATGTAGCTTCGCCTATTTTCAAAAATTTTGAAGTGTTTGTTTGTCCTTGTGTAGTGTATTGTAATGTTCCATTTTATGTCTATGACATTTTACTCTTGCCGGATAGGCCGCAATTGACGAAATACCCCTGAAGATTATGAAAGTACTTGGGCAATATTAAATTAATACTGTGCTCGATATTTGCCTTTTATATTATCAAAGTTAATTGTATTGATTCTACTCTATTATACCCTATAATGTTTTTATTTTTTATTTATCCTCTTGGGTTTCTTAATACCTTGTCCCTTATTATAAATAAGTGGAATTAAGCTATCTGCTTGTTTTATACCCTTTTGCATTTCAAAACTTTCAGATCTTTTTTAATTCATTTGAACATATGCAATTATTCTGTTACATAAGTTCATTATAATTTCTTACAGTAGGTGTGATACTTCTAACTGTATTAGGTATGTATCTATCATTCTTCTATGTATTGTATCGAAAGTATATGCGATTTACACATAACAATTTTCACATTTCTACCTGTTATTCATTTGTGTTCCCTCCATAAAAGTAGCTGTTTCTCCTATTTTATTTTCGATTATCTGCCTAAGTCTTTGTTCTACTCTCCTTGTGCAAACTTTGAATATCACTATCAGCAATCCTAAAAATTATAAATTAATTCATTTCAAATTCAGATGTTATTGACTGATAGAATCTTTGTACAACCCTGTACGATTATAGGTTTCCCTTGTAGGTTTCCAAAGGTTTCCTTTGTACAACCCTGTACTATATCAGGTTTCACGTGCACTGTGCATGTATTTGTTGACGGCTACTTTTCTGTTAAATGAATTTAGGACCCTTCGAGACCAGCCCATGAGTCACCTAATGGATGGAAGGTCATCGATACATCGCCAGACCCTTCTAGATAAAGGCATTTTATATATAATAACGGGGATTTTTATTGAGGAGTTAAAAGAAGATATCGCGATCGCGTTAAAATTGTATCGCACGTAGATAAATTATTAAGTGTAAAATAAATTAGTAGTAATAAAGACTTTGATAAATTTGTGAGTGTTAAAAATATTGAACCTTTAGTAAATTAAAATAAAAACAATAAATTAGAATTAATAAAGACTTTACAGTGGTGTGCAGAAGTGAGATATTTTAAATAAAACAAAAGCGAAAATGAAGACGATTTACGAGCTCACAGTTACGAATTTAAGAAGACATCTCGAGGAAAGAGATTAGTTTCTACCGGAAAAAAGGCTGAGTTAGTCCAACGACTAAAGAACGCTTTAGAGGAAGAGGGTTTAGACCCGGAAACTTATATATTTAAAGATGCTGTCATCTCGTCGATTTCGAAATTAGAGAATTAAGTTTCTGGTGACATCGCATCATTAGAGAACAAAGTTTCTGGCGATATTTCGAAAGTTTCCGGCGACATCGCATCATTAGAGAACAAAGTTTCTGGCGATATTTCGAAAGTATCCGGCGACATCGCTTCTTTAGAAAACAAAGTTTCTAACGAGATTTCTTCTCTGGAAAGCAAAGTTTCTGCTAAAATCTCTAAAGTCACTTCTGAGATGTCTGCCCTCGACGATAGAATGTCTTCGTTAAAAAACCAAGTTGCTGCCGATATGTTGGCCTTCGAAGAAAAGATATGGAAAGAGATGGAAAGGAAGATTGAGGGAACAGGAATAGCAGAGAGAGTAAACAATCCAATTACTGTAAAGACAAAAGAAGATGAGACGAAACGTAAGTTGGAAACACGGCCGAAATTTGAAAGAAGTGGAGTTTCTGTTCATGTTAGATGGAGATGCAAGCAATGTGGGAATTGGAGGAGTGCTGTCTCAGATTCAAGTAGGACAGGACAGAGTCCTTGAAAATTTTAGTAGAGTTCTTTCAAAACCTGAGCGGAATTATTGCGTCACGAGAAGAGAACTTCTAGCAGTAGTGAAATCAGTATAGCACTTCTATCAATTCTATGGAAGGAATTTTTTAATCTGAACCGACCGTGCCGCCCTTAAGTGGCTGATGCAGTTTAAGAATCCAGAGGGTCAGATAGCCAGGTGGATCGAACGACTCCAAGAATACGATTTCAATATTGAGCATCGGGCCGGAGTTAGCCACCGAAACGCTGATTCTCTTTCCAGAAGGCCATGCCCAGCAGAGTGTTCCCACTGCAACAAAACGGAATCCAAGGAAGCAGCAGTGCTAAGAACGATGATGGTCAACGACGACTGGACGCCTACTAAGATAAGGGAAGAACAAGAGAGAGACCACCTTGGCAAGAAATATCAAACCTATGCTCAGTAGTTAAGACGTATTGGGACCAGTGGGACTCATTTATCATCGAAGATGGCTTGCTCAAACGAGTCCTGGAAATTGATGATGGTTCAGAGAAGACAATTGGTGATCCCAAAGAGCAGAATAGCCGAAGTACTTCGTCAGTTACAGGACAGTCCATCAGGAGGGCATTTTGGTGTAAAGAAGACCCTTCAGCGAATTCGGGAACGGTTTTATTGGATGAACAGTTCCGACGATGTAAAAGACTGGTGTAAGAAATGTACTATTTGTGCTACGAGTAACGGGCCTTATCTAAAAAGGAGAGCTCTTATGAGACAATATAATGTTGGAAACCCGTTTGAAAGAATGGCTTTGGACATTGCTGGGCCATTTCCAGAAAGTGAAAATGGAGGCAATTACATGTTGGTAGTAATGGATTACTTTACTAAGTGGGTAGAGATTTACTTTCAGACTAGAAGGCCGCCACCGTTGCAGATAAGTTGATCCAAGAATATATCAGCCGATTTGGAGTGCCTTTGGAGATCCATAGTGACCAAGGCAGGAACTTCGAAAGCAATCTATTCCAAGGAATATGTGATAGATTAGGCATGAAGAAAACAAGAACTACTGCTTATCATCCGCAATCGGATGGTATGGTAGAACAGATGAATAGGACAGTTGGCAAGTATTTGACAAAGATGGTGTCAGATCATCAGCAAGACTGGGACCAATATCTTCCGTTCTTCACAATGGCCTACAGATCTGCTGTTAACGAATCAACGGGCCAGACACCAGCCAGAATCCTATTCAGACGCGAGATGCGACTACCTTGTGATCTAGAGTTTGGGTCTTGACCTAGAGAAGTAGCAGGTGAAGATTATGTGATCGAATTACGAATAAGAAATAAATAAATAAGATGGACGATGTACACGAGTTGATCCGTTCCCATCTCCAGATCGCTAGTGACCGAATGAAGAAACAGTACGATATGCAAGCCGAACAGGGGTGTTTTAAGAAGAACAACAAAGTCTGGCTTTATAATCCCAAAAAGCGAAAAGGTTGTTCTCCCAAGTTGCAGCAGTTTTGGGAAGGTCCATATCTCATTATGGAAAAGATCAATGAGGTCATTTATCGAATAAGCAAGATTCCGACGGGAAAGCCGATGATAGTACACCATAACCGGCTGGCGTCTTTCGAAGGTGACCACGACGTAGATGAAGAAGTGGAACTAAACTAAGTCCAAGATGTGTCTGACCTCACGTTTGAGGAATTCATGGGTGCCTATGGAGGTACCGGTAAAGTAAGACATGGTGTTACCACCGAAGAAAGGAAAGATCTACTCGCGCTTGCCGATGACTACTCACTGGCCCTTACCATCCCGGCCACTATCAAAGACGCACCAGGGTTGGCATCCGTCTTTCGAAGGAAGTTCGGTAGAGTTGCAGAACTTCAATGCCAAGTGCCAGTTGGAGTGCCGCCAATTAGATTGGAGGGCTATCCGAAATATTGTGGAGGAGATCTTTAAAGACACTGAAGTCCAGGTGTTAGTCTGTTGCAATCCGCATAGTTACTGGTGCGGAGAGAAAACAGTCCCTTGTCATTTTTATACAACTGGAAGTTGTAAAAGAGGGTCCAGTTGACGATACCAGCATGCCGTTCCAGTTCCAGTCCCGACTAGGTTCCAGGAGAAGCCATCTTTAAGAGGGGGGCAATGTTACGATAATAAATATTATGGTGTATAAAACTGTAAATATATTATGACTAATTCTTTTCTATTTCTAGTAATTTCGGCGCTCAGACCTGTTTACCTGCCAGCAGAAATTACTAGACCCTTCGAGACCAGCCCATGAGTCACCTAATGGATGGAAGGTCATTGATGCATCTCCAGACCGTTCTGGATAACGGCATTTTATATATAATAACGGGGATTTTTATTGAGAAGTTAGTCAAAAGAAGATATCGCGATCGCGTTAAAATTGTATCGCGCATAGATAAATTTTTAAGTGTAAAATAAATTAGTAATAAATAATAAAGACTTTGTGAGTGTTATAAATATTGAACCTTTAGTAAATTAAAATAAGAACAATAAATTAGAATTAATAAAGACTTTACAATGTGGTCTTTAGTTAGGTCATTGTTAAGGTAGATTTGCTCAATTTCTTTTATTCTTAGTTTACTTTTGTTAAACATTAATTTCTCTGTTTCTTTGAGATTTTCTGTTTTTACTGGGTACTTTATTTTTAAGATTTCGTACTTCTTGTAATAGTAGTTTTAGTAGTAGTACATTTGCCATATAAACTTGTTCTATCTGTTCTAATCTATTATTTGTATTCTTTAGTTCCTTTCTCATTGCATGTTTTTCTTTTATTAGTTGTTGGTTAGTTCGGCTTAGTTCTTTTATTTTCTCCTTTAATTTATTTAATTCTTTTTTGAATATTCTTTGTTCTTCTTTTGTCTGTTTTATTTCCCATTCCAGGCTACTTGTTTTTATAGTTAGATTTGGTATCATTTAAATGATTTGGTCTAATGTTTCTCATTCTTATACTGAGTTTGTGTTGGAGTCTAGAACATTTTTATTCTGTTAAAAAATTTTTTTGTTTTCTTCCCCAATTCTTCTAATCTTATTGCTATACTCTGATATATCAGTATCCATTTTTTATTTTTATAGTCAATTTTTTTCTCTTTAAGTATTTATTTAGATTATTTTTAATTTCTTTAACAAATATAAGGCAGATCTAGGGTATAGTTCAAAATGTCATGAGCACTGTTACTGTGAACCTCAAAACATATAAACATTGCAGGGCGATCCTATGATAAAGGAGGATATTATAGTCTCTCATGCTAACATAAAAATACAAAAGAATTAAATAATGCAATTCTGAAATCCTAAATTGGGCCATTGAATTCATTTAGACCTTCTTAATTGCAGATGTTCATTTACAGACAGCGGTTCTGGTGAAATGTTAAGAGCAATACATTTGTCAGCAGCAGGTTCATTAATGGATACCAGTTGATTATCAGGATGATCAGGTTCTATTATTGGATCTATTTTTTCATTGATAGGGTTTGGATGTAAATTAACTGCATGAACTGAAATTTGGATAGAGGGAAGAAGATGTAGAGGAGGTTCTTGATATTGTGGCTGATAATGAATTACTTCTGGTTCATTTACAAAGGTTATATTTTTTTTGTAATTTTCGAATGGAGGTATAAAATGAGTAATTAGAATTTGAAATACTTGTCAAATTTTCTGCAGTTGATCTAATTGTCTGGTTTACCATCATAGACTATTTGGATTTATCTGTATCCATATTTGATATTTTTATCTAAACAATCTTATCATTCAATGAAGTCTTAAGCTGTTGTACTGTTAATGATTTACTCTGTCACGAATATATTATATTTTTTGATAAAATAATTAGCTGATTTTTATTATCATAATGTGACAACCTTTAACTATATTGACATTCTGGTGAATGGATTCAGTTTCTGCAGTCATATAAACCAAAACAAACAAAAACATCAAGAACTATATTCATTCAACTACATTCATCTGACATACAAAACATAAACATTGAGGGGTGATCCTATGATAAAGGATATTATGCCATCATATGGATAGTCATCATATTTGTACTTAAATAATGTCATATGATACACCATATAGAAGCCCTTGTGTCAGTGCATTCCTACATTTTTGTACAATTCTAGTAAGCATTTCAAAATGGTTACTATTTAATTGGGGAATTCTGTTGAAGCTGAAGACTAACAAATAATTAAGGATAGTCGATACTTTTTCATTGAACACTGATTGGTCATTATTTTTAAACATAGTGACATAATCACCCAAAATTTAGGAATATACTAAGTAACTGATACAAGAGCTTTCAAATGATCGCACTTGCCATATACTGATGATAGTCCATACTTTTTCATTGAGCATTGATTGGTCATTATTATATATATTATATATTTAAACATAGTGACAGAATCACCCAAAATTTAGGAATATAGTGACTGATACAAGAGCTTTCAAATAATCTCACTTGACATAATTTATCTAAATTTATCTTAAATGATGTTATCAGTTGTTTTCAATGAATGTCACTGAAATATTATAAAAACAATGGTATTTGACCAGTTTTCCAGAAAATTATTCATTTTAAGTTTAATAATATTGGGAATGCCATGCATATTTTTCAGTTTAGTAAAAAAATATGAAAAACATTATGGCATCAAAACTAAGAGAAATTACAAAAACAAAATGTAAAAGAGAAATTATACTAAAGCAGATATAAAAAAAACATTAATATCACTACTCAGACTAGACAATAAGTAAGAAAAATCATGTGGTAGAATGAATTACTTTTTGCTGATCAGACAGGTATTGATTTTATCAATTTCATAATTAAAATAATAACAGTGTATATTATATCATCTGTTGGAAACACTAATTTTGAAAAAAAAAACAAGCCACCTTTAGTCACTGGTTTTTTAGCAAAAGACAATATAAATTAAAATTTGGAGAAATGTAAACCTTTTTAGAAGATAATTATATTATTTTTGAAGAGATATTTCCAATGACTTTGACTTAACTGTTTAACAATAATATTTTAAATTACGTTAGATTTTTGTTAAAGATGAAAACCACCTGATAACCAAATCGAAAACAAAAATGAATGAGTAATTGGTATTTAAGTGAAATTTTCTAGTAAACTCAATGTTTAACTTAGTATTTACAGTAATGCAGATAAATTAGAACTAAAATTGGTACAAGTGACATGATGAGGGACTATTATTAGGGTGCAGTTATTTCTAAATTTTTTACACAGAATTGATCAGGTAGGACAACCTGTATAGGTGCGTTAATAGATGTGCTATTTTTATGTGGGCTAGAAGTCGCATGACCAATGAGATGATTGTTATAGCAAATGTTGGCCTTTTAATTATTAAATTAGGTTTTAAAAACTCTTGGTCTGGATTCACCAAGAAATGCGGTCACTGAACCAAATAACTCGACCCTGACTTTTGCCATTGCCCTTTATATCATTTAAACTTCAATTTTCGGACTTAATCAAAATCAACTTACCTCTTTCTGTGGAATCCATCTCCAGTTAATTTAGTAATAAGTAACTTGGACACCACAAAACTTTTGGGGGAACAAGTTTTCACTCAAAAAGTACAAATAAACACACAGCCTACTTTCAATAAAATAAACATGGCCGTATACATAGCATATTCTGCAGATTTATATTTCTCCACAGAATTGAGTACCACTTACAATAGATCTAGTCAAAGTTTATAAGCTTTTCTACTGTTATAATTTTTGTTGTTTAGAAGTTTATAACACTAAATAAACATGTTTCAAAACAATTAGCGAGAATTTCTTGCTAAACCGAACTATATTTTTAATTTGCAAAATTTCCGCTATAGGTCATTGTAGCAGCACTATCCAATCCAGACACACAAAAATTACGTTACCCTAGGTCAATGTTAATCCTTTGGAAGATCAGCCACTTTTTTTAAATGTAGTCGGAAGAATCGACCTTATTAAGCATCCAAACTATTCATAATGTTACAGTTTTAGAACTTAAGTGAATAAATGAATATTTACATTATGTATACAAGAAATATTTGATTATTAGTCTGATGTGGCTGTAAATTTTTATACAGATTAACAATTAGATAGAAGAAAATTTAATAAATGTCACTGTCAGATACTGTCATTTACACACGTGTTTTTTGGTTTTGAAGGTTACTGGGAAACAGAAAGAAACAAACCGATAAATGTAAGTGTATTATTTATATTGTTAAAAAGTCTAGTAAATAAAAGTGTGTTTTGTTGTAGGTTAATAAATGGCTACTTCTCTAGCAGAACAGCTTCAGCGTTTAGCTGTACCACAAACATCTATTCTAACTCGGGATAAAAAGCGACCTTCCTTACTATTTGATCAAAAGGAAGCTGCCACGCTTAGCAGAGAAACAATATATCAAATAGGATTAGAAGGCTTAGAAGAGTTAGTGCAAAAGAATGAAACATTTGCTGAATTTGAACATACATTATTTCACCTGACATCAAAACAATTTGAAAGATCTGTTCAAACTGCAGAAGCCAATGAAAAACTTAATAAGTCTTTAAAAAAGTTTCTATTATTGTCAGCTCCGTACTTCATGTTAAACTCTTGTCACAAAACATTAGAATGGTTAATTAACAGGTTTTCTATTCATGAATATAACAGAGATGATTTGTTGTTGTTGAGTTTGCCTTACCATGAATCAAACATATTCGTTAGAGTTATCCAACTGTTTAAGTTTAAGGACACTAGAGACAGTTTTTACTTTTTAAAACAACTTCAAAAGCCTGGTGCACATTTACCCAAACAAAGTTTGTTGAATCATGCCGCCTCAAACAGTGGATTTCTTAAAGTGATTTCTAAATATATAAAAGATTTATTAAAGCATCATGAAAAGCCAGAAATTTTGACTGTGGCTTTTAACTTTTATTGCACAATATTTACAGGGACCATTGAGTTATCTGATAAAATAACTGAAGATCAAGTGTCTCAGATGCTACCAATGTTATTGAAGGGATTAAACTCTACAGTAGCAGATTTCTGTGCTGGTAGCTATGTTATTACAGCTAGATTAGTATCTAAAACCAGCTTCTCAGATAAACTTCTAGATAAATTTGTAGAAAAGATTTCAGAAGTTCCTGTCCCTACTTTAAAAACTGAGGCAATTTTAGTTCTTTTGGTTATTTACCAATCACAGAGCCAGTACAAATCAATTCCTCAAGTTGCTACTGCTAATCTATCAGAAAAACTTTGGCTGCCTAAAACTTTGTATAATTTGCAATCCTCTGGCAGTTTTGTTTATCCTTTTTTAGAAATTATTCTGAAAAATTTTGCATATGAAGGAGTTAACAATGATTTTAAATTGGCTAGAGAAATGATTAAGGCCTGTTTGGATTACATTAAAGTAAAGGACACATTTGTAGCAACTGTTTTAAGGTATGATATTTTTAACAAATAGTAACAAATCAGTTATTTGAGTATTTCAAACTAGTTGCATATATAAAGTAAAAGGGGAAAATCTCAGTGGTTGGCTGTATACCATAGTTTAAAAAAACTTACATAAAAGTATATTTTATTAAAAAAATATTTAAAATTTATCCAAAAGGATTTATCAAAACATTTTTGGTCTAGTGAGACCATCATCAATGAAAATCATTTAAAGTAGTTGAAACTATGTATACTTCATCTAATATACTTACTGTTGCACGTCATCCATATCCTAGTCTGTGAGGTCACATGATACCAACACAAAATATTTTGGCCGTAGGTATGTTCTTTTTTAGAATCACTTTGCTGAGTACACTGGCATTACAGCCACTAGACATATTTTATTATATACATGTAGAAATAATATTTAAAGATTTCTATTAATGTTAACTTGAAGAAATATACAATAATATGTTTCATTTAATTTGTATAAATGCACTATAAAGCATTTTTATGAAGAACATTTGTTCAGAACACACTGTAACTGTAATCTAACGAAGGTGATATTTTGGCATAAATTGGTAACACTTATTTGACAGTTGCTGTGTTGACACTTTTTGTACTTTATTATTTTGAATTCCAAAGTGAATACATCTTGTTTTATATTTTTACCTATTTAATAAAATCTGTTCTTTTTAGAACAAAATAAATGAGTTTTATTTCAATAATGTCACATAAGAATTTAAATAGTTGTTGTAAAGAGGTGGTAATACTTTTGCAATAATTATGTAACTATTTGATTTAAAATGGAGTCAGGATTTTTTTAAACTTTGGCAACTATGTCAACTTCGATCTCTGTCAATGATAATGACGTGCAAAGGTAAGTAAATTAGATGAAGTATAGGTACATAATCAAGTGTAGAAACCCTTATATTACATGAAAATCATTTTAATATTGTAATGATACTAGGTTGATGTTATAAGATTTAAATGAAGGGAACATATGTCTTCCCTGCTCAAAAGGGGGACTTTGTCCAACTATAAGATCTAGTCAACTTAACCCATCAAAGCCCGAATTAATTTTTTTGTAAAACTGGTGATTTTTTGCTAAGTTTAACTCAGGAAAAATACAAATAAGCAGAAAAACATTAAATTTTATTTGTTTATTGAACGTATGACATTACAAACTGTAACTGTATGGTAACACTAGGTCAAAATACTATAAAAATATAAGATTTACTCTTTATGAAATATGGCAAAGCATTCAATTCAGAGTCCAATATTTTTTTATTAGGAACAGGTATAATGAGATGGTTAACACCATCGTACCCAATGTTGTCAGAGATTATGTTAGGAGATAAACTCTTTCTACTGGTTGTTGGTCTACCAGGTCTAATGGGAAGGTTTTTTAATTGAAGTTGAAAGAATTGAATTGAAGGAAAGGTAAGTAGTCGCGATTTCACGTCGAAAAATCAAATTAGTTGTCAGTCTTCCTGAACACTTATAAAGTATCCACGCATTTTGCACCGCAGCATCAATTAACCATGTAAGTATAGACCAATACCATTTCTTACTACGAATATACAGTATCTGGTTAAATCCTCATCCATTCTATCAGTGCCTCCCATAAACTTGTTATACATTCCAACAACATGTGGGCATGGAATTTGGATGACTTTTTTTTCAGCATACGAATAACTTTTCACTTGGTGAATAGGATGCACACCAGATGAAGTTGATGATATTGTTACGACGGCGTTATCCATCCATCTTGTCATCATAACACCCTCCTCTTTGTCAATTTTTAAAACCAAATAACCTTGTTATTGTTGTTTTATGGACAAGTGGAACATATTGTGGTATTCTGTTCTCTCTTATTGTTCCTGTGACACCATATCCTTTTTCTTTTAAATACATCATTAAATTGAATACAGTAAAAAGGTTTTCTACATAGATTTGGTAAGGCAGCTTTTGTTGTGGCAAAGTGTCCAACATCGAGACAAGAGGACCGGCTGTCTTTCCAAATGCAAGTTGGTAAAGATTGTTGGAATTAGTACTTTTCTTTTGATAGATCTCAAAATTCACAAGATAACTGTCTCGAAGTGAAGGCACCATACTTTATAACCAAATCTTATCGGTTTTCCCCTAATGACTCATCATAATTAAAATACATAAAGTACTCTGTAATTTTTCGATTACTGGTCTTAATTTCCACATTTTTTCATTTATTCTTTTATTCAATCCATTTGCTTATTATCAGCACAGTGCATGAAACTCATTATTTGGATAAACCTGTCGTGACGCATTGCATCCCCCACCATTTTATATAAATGTCTGCTCCATTGTCCCAATAAAATCTTTTTCCAGGAAGACAATTGTATCCAGACACAATCAAAATACCCAAAAACATTTGATTTTGTCCAAGGTAATCTTCGGATCAGGACAATTCACAAAAAGAGCGTATTTTCTGGTTTCATCTAAAATATGGCCTAGCATTTCATTATCGAAAAACAACTTAAATAAATCTGTAGGGCTCATATTTTTAAATTGTGAGTAGTCTGCTTTGGGAACGTCGGATGTTTTTACAAAATCTCCATTGATCCAAGTTCTTTTAGTATACTTTTTCCCTTTAGTGATTTCAAAAAACTAGCATTAGGTTCTGTGTGAAGTGGTGAATTAAGTGGTGTTCTGTAAATAAATAAATAATTAGATCTCTTATTAACCTAGTGTGACCATTTGGTAACAGTCTGATTCAGTCTCATGTAAATTTTTTGTTACTAAGCCAGGTTGTCTGCAATATTTTTTATATTATAACCTACTTTTTTAACTGTATCAATAATTATTTAAATTGTCGGAAAGTCTTAATAGTAAACTAATAAAACTACTTACTCAAATCTCGGTTTCATAATTTGCACATTTGTTAATACACACGAATTCACACAACTATACTATTCTTTCGCTCCAAAATGTGAAATGTAACACTGTAACAAATTGAATACACTGACATCTAGTAACGAAAAGTTAAACTGCGGATAGATTTCTAGCGTTAACTTGAGCTACAATTAACATTAAATGATGGCGTGTTTTCGTAACCAAGTGGTCACACAAGGCTTTGATGGATTAAATGATTTTCATTAATGATGGTCTGGCTGGACCAATTTTTTTTCTAAGCTATTAACAATAAGTCAAATATTTTAATGAATATTGATCAGGACATGTAGAAATTTTCTCCAATGAGAAAATACCTCTATTAGTTTACAAAATTACTATTGCACATATTATTATCTAAATATATCTATTACTAAAGTCTGTTTATTTGAATCACTTTAAGTGACATACTCTACCTGTGGTTTTGGGTAACTCAGGCACTAGCACATTAAGATAATCACTGGCTTTATGTTTTGTGTTTATCACTAATATGATATTTCTGTTTTTACTGATGATATTTTCAAATCTCTTGATTAGTATATTGGACAGGTACCGCTGTGAATCTGTAATTATGATCAGGATCTTATTTTGAAATTTTTGGATGATTTAAAGGTTTGAGTTACTAACAGCACTCCAGAGTTCTATTCCATATGTCCATACCGGCTTCAGGATTGATATGTAGATTAGGAGTTTATTTTCTATTTTTAGGCTGGATTTCCTGCCAATCAGCCAGTACATTTAGTGTACTTTTAATCCCAATTGTTTATGTTTTGTGAAGGTATGTGTTACCACACCACATCATTCACCGATCTAAATATATACCAAGGTCATGGTCCAGTCATTGGTTTGTTTAAGCTGTATACCATTCATTGTGACCAGTGAGCAGGTATCCCTTTTCCTTGTGAGGGTTACATGCTAGGATTTGACTTCATTTGCTTTCATTTTCCACTTGTTGAGCAAAAGTTCAATCTTGTTGAGACACTTTTGTAGGTTTTTCATAGTAGTAGCTGCATTTTGATGTGATGGTAATATTACAATATCATCTGCAAATGTACCTAATGCATACTAACAACGTTGAGTGTGTTTCAGGGAAATCCATGATATATAGTACTTAAAGCACAAGTCCAAGAACACTGCCTTGGGGTACACCTAATTCATCTGGGTACAAGTCAGTGCATTCCTCTAACTAGGTGTCTAACTAGGAAGTATCTGTTGGTTAGATAAGATTCTAGCATGCCGTAGAATCTATGCAGTAGATGCTTTTTGATTTTATAGAGTAGGCCGCTGTTCCAGACCTTTTCATAAGCCTGACTTATATTCAGAAAGACTGTGGAACATGATCATCTATTTTCCAGGTAGTTGTCAATTTGTTTAACAATTCTATGTACCTGTTGGATAGCGCTATGGATTGGATTTTTTTTATTTCTAGGATGGCTTGAAGTCTTTTTAAGAACAATTTGTCAAATATTTTGGATAGAATTGGCAATAGACTGATTGGCCTATATGATGTAATTTCCTCAGGTTTCTTTCTTGGTTTCGGCATCATTATGACTTCTGCTATTTTCTTTGTTGCAGAAAATAACTTTTCTAAGTACTATGACTAACTAAGTTTTTACTTATAACTAACTTGACTAACATAATGACATTCATTACTATATATAAAATCTTCTTTACTTCAAGTATTAGACTTTAGACCTGTTCTGTCCTCAGTCTTGCCATCTTTTTCAGGGCCATCCCATGTCTCTTCTTCCCTGTGGTTTATATTTTACAACATGTCTTACCAATGTATATTATTTCATTTGTTACTATGTTCTCTCCATTTTAATTTGTTGTGTTGTAATTATGTTATTCATCAGAATAATGTGAGAATATACAAAATATCACAAATATAATAGACCATATCCAGAACAGGTCCTTTAATTCTGGGTATCAACCTTTGATAGTCTTTCACCATGTTTCTCACTGATGTCTCCTAAATTAATAAAACCTTATTAACTCAAATTTTCGATGTGACTTGAAAAATTGAAAAAAAAATTATGAAAACTTACTAAACTAATAAGAAAAAAATATTTCCTTTCATGCAGATTAGCCAAAATGTTATGTTTTAACTTATAGTTCATTATCTTTTATCTCCTGCAAGTCATACACAAAATTAATAAAAATTATAAATAGAGAAATAAATACTCTTTCCTAATTTGAAAGTTCTCTTCTCCAGGTACATTTGTCCTAGAAAGGAAGGAAAGGATTTTTGGCCTGTTGTAAACTAAAAACTGTTGTAAAAACCACTAATGCTGTTTCCTGAAAAATTTGTTAATTTTTCAGGAAACGAAAAATGCATTTTATTTTAAAACTAATCAATTATTTAATTCTTTTTTTACTAATTTCGATTAATAATAACTTGACAAATTTAATCGTGACAAAAAACTGTTGGACATTATTAAGTTGTTTTTGCAAGGAAAAAAATGAAAGTAGAAAAATATGACTTATATTTCAAAATAGAATAAAATTATTATATAAAACGGATTAATAATGATAAACAATAACTTAATCTTCGCATCCGCTGCTATTGTAATTATTTTTAAGGCCGGGGTTAGGTAATGTTCTGTTATCAAGATTACTTCATAGTACTCTTTATTACAAATGTATCATGGTAACAGTAATAGCGATCTTAAGTTTTCTGCTTTATTTGAAGCAACTGCAAGTACTTCATTATACGTATCATTTAAAAATAGTGTGGATGTTTGGCTGGCAATTCTCATAATCTTGATATTTTTGATGTTAATAGCAGGTTTAGGATTTTTCAGGAAAAAGTTGCATGTTGCAGATTTGATATCAAAGATGTCGTACTGCTTCATTTTCACCAAGCTAGATGGGCTCGGTTTCATTCTGACACTTAAAGTCATTTTATTCAAATTCTCTGGTCTCTCAACTCTCTCCAGGCGTCTCTTCTTTTTTTCTACTAAAGACGTATATGGACCAGGGTATATCAAAAATAGTCATTAAATAGTTTTTATTTTGTCCTAGACAAACGTCACTAAAAATATCTAAATTGCGATTAGGGATGTTCTATTTAAGGTAATGCAACACCATCGAAGTGACCTCGGCACCATTTTTGCTTAAATTTTTAAGATAAGTGTACATCGAAGTATCATCAGTTTCTAGGTCATTTGTCCCAACAACATTGTACCACAGTTGCCAGCTATAAAATACAGTGTTATGATAGTATATATGGAAGAAGCAGATTTTGCAAAAAAAATATTATAAATATTACAAAATTATTAAAATATGTTCTAAATGCTTTCCAGTAGATTTTATATGATATGTTTATAAATTTGCAGAAATATATTATGTAGATCCTCAAGGTAGGAGATTCTGGTAAATAGGAATAGTTTGGATTCTGATGACGTGAATAATGTGACTGTCTAGCAGGATAGTAGTAATAGTAATAAGTTCCACAATACATTCTGGAGATTTTTTTTTGTATGCTCTCATGGATTTCCCATTTATTTGTGGGGGAAATTCCAGTGATCATTAGGGAACTTCGTATTCGCCTTAGATGAGCATCTTTGATATCATACAGGCTGAAAAAACCTTTCTTGCACACTTTGATTTCAAATTCCCTTGCCCAAATTTTGTATGTGAAGTTGCCATGATTTTTTTTTACTTCCGATCGAGGATGTCTTCTAATAATATGATTCATTGAAGTAAGACCAGTTAAATGAGAATCTTAACTATTTTTATCATCCATATCATTAAATTTCCTTTGAATGGAAGGCTTTCTTCAGAAACGGGAATTTTTGCAACTACAGCAAAATAATTTGCTATAGTTGCAAAATACTATATTCGCCATGAATTTTCAATTGTTTTATCATTCTCTCACGCTTGATAATTTTTGTGGGCCAATTAGTAGATATTTCTTTACTATGTTCTATGATAAAAGTTATAGTTTTAAGATCCACAAGGAAATGAAATTCCTAAAGGATTTTATATAAACTTTTATAGTTTTAAGTTCTAGATCAATAACTTTGTACTGTAGCCGCCACTAGATATTCACAACAACACGTCTAGTCTGATAACATTACAGTAACAAACTGATTTATTTGTAACAGTCAGCTGCAATTTCCAGAAAAAAACACACATGTCCTATCATGTTGCAGACTTGTGCCGTATGTGGATGAAATGGAGGCGATGTGTGTCCATTTTGCGGAAACATCGAGATTTTTTACTACTTAAATCTTAGCACTTGTGTAAATTCAACCACAAATTGGTAAAGATATCTCTATAAAAAGAATTTTAGCAGACATTGATAACATTCTTATAAATGTATCGGACAAAGACACTAAAACTATCCTTACAGCAAGATCAGTAAATATTTTAACGAATTCAGTTAACAATTCCAAACTTAATAATTCAATATTTAATCTTTTGTTAATAAAAACTAAAAAATTCTTAAAAGAAAATCCCAATTTGATAGTCACAAGATCAGACAAAGGTAACGTCACTGTTATTTTAGAAAAACAAAAATATTTGGATCTTTCTGTGGCTATAATAGAAAATGATACATCATATACCACATTAAAGAATGATCCAACTTCATCTATTCAACAAAAATGTAATAAAGTAGTAAAATCGTTGTTTGACAATCAAAAAATAGATGAAGCAACTAAAAAGAGATTATCTAACTATAAAGGTATATCTGGAAAGTTTTATTGTCTACCAAAGGTACACAAAACCCCATTATCTGTTAGACCAATTTTAGCCTCTATTGGCACACCTACAGAAAATATTGCTAACTACTTAACAGATATTTTAACAAATGCATACAATTGTGAGAATGAATACTATATTAAAGACTCATTTCAAGTTAATAAATTATTTAATAACACACAATTACCGGAAGGTTACGTTATTGCGAGCCTAGATGTAGTATCCTTATTTAGCAATGTTTATCTTAATATATGTATACTTGCCATTAGTAATAAATGGGAGATTATTGCTCAACATTGTAACATTGATAAAGAAACTTTTTTCAAACTGTTAACCTTTCTGTTCGAAAATAATTATTTTTCATTTAACAAAAAATTTTACAAACAAACATTTGGTACACCTATGGGGAACCCTATATCACCAATAATTTCCTGTTATGTAATGGACCACATACTAGACACCATTATCCTTGTCCTACCTTATAAATTTCATTTTATAAAAAAATATGTGGATGATATAATATTAGCATTACCAAGCACGGGGATAAATGATATACTTTGGTATTTCAATAGTTACAACCCCTACATTCAATTCACATTAGAACGTGAAGATGCTACAGGTTCAGTACCTTTTTTAGATACCAAGTTAATACGAAAAGGTACCCATTTGCTAGTTGATTGGTATAGAAAACCTCTCAGTTCAGGAAGATATCTCAATTATTGGTCATACCATAAATATTCAATGAAACTTAATTTAGTTAAAGAAATGAAAAATCGTGTCCTTAAAATCAGTGATACCGCTTTCTATACCAAAAATCTAAAAATCCTGTATAACCTATTCATTGAAAACTCATACCCAAGTATACTACTGAAGAAAATTTTGTTTAACACTCCACAAACTTTAACTAGTCATTTAAGAAACGAGGAAAATATGTCTTTATCACACGATAGAATTGGACCTGTAGATCCTTTACAAAAACAAACGACAATAAAATATGTATCCCTTCCATACATTAAGGACATTGGGCATAAACTTAGTAGAATTTTTTCATCACTTAATAATATCAAAATTACATATAAAACGGTACTAACAGTTAACAAAGTTTTTTCTAAACTTAAAGACCAATCCCCACTCTTGTCGTTAACGGATGTTCTTTATTGTATACCGTGCGGATCATGTGAACAAGTATACTACGGTCAAACATCAAGATGCCTTAAAGACCGCATTATATCGCACAAGTCTGACAATAGATTACATCCAGAAAGAAGTGCATTGGGTGAACATACATTCAAAAATGGGCATCGGATAGATTACAATAACATCAAAGTAGTAGAACAGGAAAGTAACATCACCAAAAGACTTTTTCTTGAAATGGCATACATTTGCCAAAATAACAATGCAATGAATCATAGAACGGATATTGGTCATCTAAATGAATTGTTCTCCTATTTATTACTACTAGATAAATGCAACAATAACACAAACAGTAATTTATCAATTGACTTTTAATAAATTAAATAAAAGTTTTCTCTTCTTCTTTTTTTAATTGTTTTTAAATTTAGTAATTTTTGTATACACACAGATACTGGGGTCATACAAAACAATATCATATTCAATTGTAATATTTTTAGAATTATGACCTTATTTCTTTAGGTTAATTTAATAAATTTTGTGTTGAAACATATTAATAAATATAAAATAATTTATATAGCCACAATACATCTAATGATAGGCCTATAATTTGGTACTAGTATCTAATAATAAAAACCACTGAATTGTCTTGTGAAAAAACTAATGACGATATAATAAAATTAAGAATAAAAGTGTCAGAAATGTGTGTATAATAAGTAAGTGTTTGTGATTGTATAGCAATTTTTAAAAATTTTAAATATAGGAATAAGTTTTATATAATAATATGACAGACTGTGATAAGTTTTATCGACATGGTAGAAAATCATTGATGATCCAACCTCATTAAGTTTGTAAGTAGCGAATCTTTAATTAATTATACAAACTTGTAACAAACTATTCATCATATTTGTAGCTCCCTGATGAAGGACATAACCATGTCCGAAAGCTCGGAATAAAAATTTAAAAGAGTACACGTATCATTTTTATTGCTGCAAACCCAATATTGAAAATTTACTTCCTTGTTGTCAGCAAATACTTCTAGTTCATTATATATATATATATATATATATATATATATATATATATATATATATATATATATATATATATAAGATGTTGTATATAACGATTTTTTTTTAATTTATAAATGGAGCATTCCTGATATGGTCATTTTTTTTATTATTGTGTCGAAAGTTCATTAAGAAAGAAAGATTATAGAATTTGTTTCCTACACTTTTAAGTTTTTTTGGGAACTGTTTTACATATAATAAAATTTCCAAATTATTAGTACAAGATTCAATTATGAGAATTAGTTTACTTGGTTTGAAATATTTTTAAATAACAATACCAAATAAAATTCTAAATGATAATATTAAATAAGTACAAGCCATATTTACTTTTTAGTTGTATCCTGGATGCTGTTCCTGCTAAAATGGACATTTCCTCAGAAGCTAAAAAATGGCTGACAGAAATATTTGAGTCAATAGAAAACCAATATCCTTCTCCTTTTGATAAGGAGATATATAAAATTTTATCAGTATCTACAAATAAGACATCAATAAAAAGACGAAAATGTCTTTCAAAAATTTTAAAAAATACCACTACTTATCAAGGAAAATTTGATATTTTTAACAAACTTTATCATCCTAATCCAGCTATAAGAACTGAAGCATTAACATTTTTATTAGATGATTATGATTCCCTCAGAGATAATGACAAAGAAATAATAAATAATTCCTTTGTAGACAGACTAAGAGATGATGATGTAACAGTAGTCAAAAACACACTTAAGGTGATTAAAAAAACTGGAATAATGGATAGAGAGAATTTAAAATCTTCACTTATCCATCTTGCAGAAAAATATCAGAAGGACAAAGATAATTGGGATAAAGTTTGTAGTATCGTATTAGAAATGTTGACTTCATTATATCCACCAAATGACTGGGAAGTATTTTTAACTGTGTTTCCATTTTTGTTACCTACAGATTCCAAAGATCTGGGAAAAGCTAAAGAAGTTCTAAATTCACCTTTTTTAGTTGGTCATGATTTGTTTAAGAATCAAATACTCAACCTGAAAACTATATCTGACAGAAAAACTTTTGTTAAAGTGGTCATTGAAGCATTGGATAAAAACACAGATGTTGAAAATGTTAAGTCTTTTATAGAAATGTTAAAGAAAATACCTGATGAATCTTGGAATAGTTTTAAAAGATATGTATCATTTTTGATAGTTACTCATCTTCTACCTAAAAACTCAAGTTTAAAAACTGGTAATATTATTTTGGATATTTTGTTAAGCTTTTATAAGGGTTCGGAAGTTAAATTTGAACAAACTAGCACAATAGATGTTTATATAAAGCAAGCGCTTCTAGGAAACTTTCCCATTCGAGGTTTCTTGAAATGTTTAGAAAATCTCACAAAAAAGATAGAGAAACCAAAACTTACAGTACAGGATTTTTCACTTGATCATACTGAAAATAAATTTATTGTAATGATTACAATTATATTGGTAGACAATAACGAAGACTTCCTAAAAACATTGTTACATAGATATTGTCAAAATTTGGAGGAAGAAATAGAGTTCCTGCTAAATTTATGCATCAATAAAAAATTGAATTTAGAAGATGATTTCAGACAGAATGTTCTTCGTTACATACAGCGTAGTTTAAAAGACAATGAAAACGCGAAACCTTTAATATTTCTTGATAAAAGGATTAGTGCTTTTTTAATAGTTTTATTATCAGATCCTAATGCCGAGATTCGAGAAGGAGTTATCGACATTATGAACACCTTAATTAATGTATCTAGTAAAAAAACTGTTTCATATTACCACCTTCTAAATTATATTGTTAAAAATAAGGAAGAAGTTATTATTGATAATGAACAACTACCATCAATTATGTTCAATCATCTAGATTATTCTAACACAAAAAAAAAGACTTGTACAAATGATCTAAATATGATAAGGAACCGTCTACTAAAATTGTGTTACGACAATGTTACTCCATGCTATCTTAAAGCAGGTATTTTAAAAGTATTATCCTTAATTACCTCCTTTGACATATTAGAAGATTTATCAGATATGGCTGTAGAGATTCTAAAAAATAGTGGTATTGAAGGAATACGATCTTTCAACGCAAAAATAATTGGATTTGTTGTGTCGAGAATTGAATCGAAGGTGATAAAGAAACTCAAATTAGATTCTAGTACATGGAAGTTAATTGACACATTTATAAAAGATGACAAAACAAAATTATACAATGAGGACGAAGCCCAAATATCCCCTTCACTGCTTGTACTAAATCAGTTAGACAAAGAATTCTTTTCTGAACTGGATAATGAGATCGTTGTAAAGAAACTAATAGATCTTATAATCGAAATATCCACTACCGCGCGTGATCCTGAAGTACTGCCGGCTGCCAGTAAGATTTTCAAACATATTGATCTGAATGCAGATTGGATTAAAGAGCAACTAGTTGCTATGAGGGAGGTCCAGTCTCCTAAACTTGACGAAAGTAAGCGTAAGAGGAGGATCGGTGTTGTACCGACAGCAGATATATTGGATACTCTAGAGTGGAGAAAAGGTAAATATAACTTAACTTTAATCACGATCTTCGTTAACAACTGATTTATCTATTCCTTCTTGGATATATCCAACTGGATATTGAATATAGTTTTTATATATTATGTATCCAATAAATATTCTTTTGCATTCGTGATTCTTTTCTGAATTGTATACCAATGCAACTTATATATTTGTTCGTTATGTAACACATTCTGTATACAAGATTGTTTTAATTTATTTCATGTCTACTCCCTAGAATATAATCTGATCTTTTCTATATCTTAATCGTGATCAAGAACTGCAACACTCCACACTCTACTAAGATGTAAATTTTGAAATGTTTATTATAGTAGTTTTATGACAGTAAATATCGTCTGGCCATGTGTATTCTACAGGAGCAGACTTTACTTGTATTTCTAATAGGATATAACTTGTGCCTGGGACATTAAAAATGATCTTAGCCTGGGAAAAAATACTTCGTCATTTTTTTCTATTAATAGTTGAATTATAGTAGATTTTTAATTAAAACAACCTTAAAAGATAATGAATTGTCAATTTTGATGTAAAAGTAGATACAATAGATGCAATAATGTACTATAAAATAAAATAATAACACATATTTTAAATTATACTCAAATGGCTTGTTTATCAAAGTTTTGTGCTAATCAAAAAAATATTAAGCAGAGAAATTTTTGGTCACAGACTTGGCATTTAGTGGTAACTTGCAGAGTACTATTTATTGCATAACGTCGTCCGCGGTCAACTTTATTTGATTGGTAACAAATTACGCATCTACTTTTTTTACCTGCTTAAATAAATTTCTATTCTGGGGGTGTATTGTGGGGAGTATTACTTTATTTACCTTTTGAAAGTAGTTTCAAGTACAATTTTTCTTTGAAATCTGTTAGACTTCCTCTTTCTGGCACAGTTTTGTTCTTACATAAATAATGAACATTTACTATGCTTGTTACCATCTTCTTGTACCATTTAATGCTCCGTCTAATAGAAGTAGCATACGACGACAATTGGTCGGATACTTCAATGAAACTTTTCCCATTATTATAACCCACAATAGCTTCTGGCTTTTTTTACTTCAATTCTGCCTGGAACGTCAATAAAATTCAGTTTATGTTGGGTGGTAAGCATCAGGACATCGCACTTATCTTTCCATTTAACAATGGCAGAACATTTCTGTCTCTTCCTACAATGTCACCCTTCTTCAGTTTGCTTACCAGTACTTCTTTCGGAATACATTTCCGATTTTTTCATAGTGTTACTACTAGGTGGGTTTTTCTGCTTTGTAACTTTTCAGCTGGTAACTTTTCACTGTACGCTAATGTACCAGTTGTCAGTGTACAATGTCATTCCTTTATCTAGACTTTGTCCATAAGTTTAAATACATCTGTAGTGGCCACAGACATACCATCAATTTTGTCTTCACCACAATAAATTTTGCAGTGATACATATACCCCTCTTTGATGCATAGCTTAAAGAGTTTGATTCCGAATTTATGTTCCTTTCCTTTCAAATATTGGCGAAATTTCAAACGTTCGCGAAAGGATACCATCGCTTAATCTATGCAGATATTTTCGTCTGGTACTATAACCTTTTTAAATTTGGAAGTTAGCAAAGTTACTTGGGAATGAACTTTGTACAGTCTGTCTTTTGCTTTACGTATATCATTATTTGCGAATTGCTATATACGCAACAAAATTTAAAATCAATTTCGAGACATCTACCCTGCAACTTTTGGCCAGTATAAATCCGAATTTCTCCAATAATTGGCCGGTTTGGGTTTATGGTCCAGACCCATCCAACTTTTCGGTTTCTTTTCAGAAAACGGTTTTTTTACCGATGTTATTCACAATCACCTGATTTGCATATATGTTGGTTTTTTCGACAATAATACTGATAATTTCTTTATCTACGAAAAGTATGACGTAGGCGAATTCTTCTTTATTCTTCATGATTAGGACTCCCTCTGTTAGTCCTACATTTTCTTCAAAATAAAATTTCTCGTATCGCCAAATACTAATCCCCAATCAGCACCATTATTTTCTTCTTTGACTCTATATTATCTGACTCATCGCTATCTGAAACAAAAAAATTAAAAAATATATCAGCATGCCAATATAATATATAAATTTGCATTCAAATGTAGTCGTGCATAGTATCTTGTGTCATTCGCACATAAACGAGACCTTATTGCCTTTATAATATTCTAGCCTCTCTCGCAAGCTCGTTGGGATATTATAAAATAATAACAACATGATATATGTACTTATAACTATTATTTTATTAGCAAATATGTATACAGTTATGTCCCTTTATTTCTTATAGTTTCTTATTATAATAATTCTAAAAAATTAAAGACTTATCGTTGCTTGCTGAAATAGTGAAATATGTAACAGTATTACCACATAAGTAAAGTAGACATAAACTGTCACGAAACATATACAATCTTTAAGTCGGAAATTAGAGGCTTTTTTGCGGAATTGTTTGTTTCAACTATTTTACCCGCAATTAATGAGTTCCTTCCTAAAAGCATTAATTATGAGGTACATATTTATGTCTCCATACTCAGTTCAACAAAAAGATTTTAAAGAATATTTTGTTGCAATAAAGAGTGATTACGTAGGTCTTCTGCTGATATTATACAGGGTAAGTTGTTTATACAGAGAAAATATTTTACACATTTTCGGTAATAACAAAAATTGAATCATTCCTCCTTGACAGTTGACTATCTTGACCTCATCAACCATAAAGATGTTCAAATATTTTATAATACATTATATGTGACGTGATATAAATAGTATGGTAAATGTGACCTCTCATCTAAACCAGTTTAGTCGTAAATTATAGGGGAACGGAATCCAATTGCTAAATATTTTGAAAAACAAAACTTTAGTCAAGTCTTCAAGTCTCTCATTTTTTCTAAATTTCATACGATTTTCTTTATTTTTATTTAATATTTCTTTCTCATGCTTTGTATCAATGAAAATAAACCACAATCTTGGATAAATAAACCTATCTCTGTTTCTATCAATTGCATTTGATGATTAAGCTTCGTGTATTCGGTTTTTGAGAGCCCCGCTCGTTAGTTAAAAAAAATTCGGTGCCTGTTTCTTATTATTTTAATTTTCTTTACTTTTTCCTGACTCTTGCTGTAGTCAACTCTTCAAAAGCCACTCTCTTGGTATGCGCATTATTTTCAATATGGTATTTGAAAGATATCATGACAATATTTAAGTAACTTAAGCTATTGATATTTTATCACAAAAATAACTTTTTTAGTGTGCATTAAAGTTCGCAACTAAAAGTCATATTAATACAAATTTAATAATAATTTTTAAATTATACATATTTTTTTAGGTATTACGATATTGGAATTTATTCAAGATAAAAAGAAAATAAGAAATTCTGAGATGATAGTGCCAATATTTTTCGATCTTCTTAAACGTTGTCTAGATTTTGATGAGCAAAGCGCTGTGGAATATCCAAAACAACTTTTACTTTCTATCATTCTGCATTGCTGTACAAAAATCGAAGCAAAGATACCCGAAAACGTTTTTAATGTGGAACTCATTGTTCAGTGTATAAGAGCCTCCCAGAACCCTCAAACACATCATCATGCATTGCTGGTATTAGCGCACACTGCACATAATATTCCCAATCAAGTTTTGCATAATATTATGGCTATATTCACATTTATAGGATCATCAGTGCTGAGACATGACGATGCTTATAGTTTTCAGATTATTTCAAAAATTGTTGATACAATTATTCCCATAATAGTCTCTAGTGATGAAGAAGGTTAGTATATAATTGTTTATTTTTTATATGTACTAGTTTTATATGTGTGTGTGTGTGTGTGTACCAACGAAAATTTTACCCACCCCCCCCCAGAAACTCAGGAACCAAGAGTTTCTTCGAAATTTAAAAAAAACACGTCAATTTGTATTGGAAGGAGAACGAATTTTTATGCAAAATTCATTCACCACCGTTTTTTTTTAAATATCACGTGTGGTCTGGTGGCACATCATTTGAAAGTTATTTGTTTTTTCTACAAGACACTCAATTTTTTTCGGAATAACTTTGAAGATAATTTTTGGATTTAACTAATTAATTGGTTGAAAACAGTAATAACAAAAAACATAAAATTTCATCAAATTAACCAATTAAACGTTCGAAGTGACTTCCTGTGACCCCGTACAATAATACAGTATATCTTCAAAAGCCTTTTCGTACATTTGCAAATTCCTCCGGTATCATCTTTATCTTTATTGTATCACAATTCTTTGTCGCTATTCTGCATGATCTGCAGACGGAGTGCTTATATTTTTGATTTTAGGTATCCTCATAAAAAAATCCAAAGGCAAAAGATCCAGTGATCTGGCCGGCCACTCTATTGGACCCCTTCTGCCAATCCAACGCTCTGGAAAACGTTGATCCAAAAATTGTCTTAAGCGTACATCATAATGTGGGTCCTGTTGAAAAGTCAGTAAATCCTCTAAAAGATTATTATCAGATTCCAATGTGTCAGTGATGAGCGGATCAATAACGTTTTCTAACAAATTAAAATAAGATTCTCTTGAGATTTCCTTCAAGAAATAATGGTCCAATAACGTGATTCCCTAAATTGCCAACCCATACATTTAATTTCTGAGGTGTTTGTGTATGTGTCTCCATGAATAAATAAGTAGAAGAAAAGTAGGAGAAAATAAATCCACGAATCATCTTCGTTTAATTGATAAAGTAGCCGTATTTTATAAGGGTGAAATTTATTGGATTTTATAATTAAAGACGAGATGCTGATACACCAGATGCACGAGATAGTTGTCTGATGATCTGTCGATTATCCATTTATAAATGGACAACTCCCACTTCAACTGCTTCATTTCGCAGTCGACGGTCTACTTCGTGCTTTATGTTGTTAACGTCACCTGTAGCTTCAAACATAAGTTGAGTGTTTAACGTATTTTTGACTTACGTTTTTTTCTGGGTGGTCCGTATTAAAGATCCTTGCCATAGCCTTAGGACACTGATTATTTTCATAGTATAGCTTAACTAATTCTATTCTTTTTTCACTATAATATCTAATTGTAAGCTGTTACAATAATATCTCTGATAAATCAGTCGTTTCCAAATCTCAAATCAAAGGTAACCTGGTAAACACTAAAGAAGATAATTAGGATTCATTATCTTTAAACATTATCGCTAAAAACGTTTAATTAGTTAATTTAGTGAAATTTTATGTTTTTTTGTTATTACTGATATTCAAGCAATTATAGTTAAATTCAAAATTACCTTCAAAGTTATTACGTAAATTAAAAAAATAAAGTATCGTGTAAAGAAAAAAAATACCTTTCAAATGATGTGCCACTCGACTACAATTATTAAAAAAACGGGGGTGTTGATGCGGGGCAGTAGAGGTTAAATTTTAGCGCATAAATTTTGCATAAAAATTCGTCCCCCCCCAATACAAATTGACGTGTTCTCTTAAATTTTGAAGAAACTCTCGGTTTCTGAGTTTATGGGGGTGTCAAATTTTCGTTGGAACACACTATATACAACTATTTGGATATACAGTGGAAGACAGGACAAAGAAGTACTGTTTTTAGTTTACCAAGCTTTCACAAATCTTTATTTGCATCATCAGGGTGCTACAATATATAAAATTAGTACAAATTGCAGAATAAAAATTATTTTGTATCTTACAGTAATTGAGGTTAGTTGTCATGGTGTTTAGAAAATGAAATAAACAACTCATCTGGCTCCTACAAATAATATCGAAAACTATCCAAAAAATTGTTTGTTTTAAAAACATTTTTACACCAAACAGATATTTAAAAAACTTTTACAGACTAACATTTAAATAAAATTATGTTATAAAATCATCACAGACAATGTAATCATATAATATCGCTTTTTTACTTCTATGCCCAGTACAAACAACTTATGCTGTGGGTTATTGTCTCACTATTACCTTGCAGTCCTTACATTCATGTACATCTTCTTTTCTTTTCATGAAATAATCTATTTGGCAGTGATTTTGTCCACTTTTGTACATAATAAGTTGAGTTTGTCCTTTTTGCAAAAATGTTTTATATATTCCATATATCATCCCTTGAATTTACCCACATGTGCATTGAATTACCTCCTGTTATGACTTTCTCTTCTGATGGAATATCACTCAGTATGTTAGTATGTCTACTAATTGATCATTATATAGCCGCTCAGATTCCTAAGAGGAGCATAAAGATTCCAAGAAGTGTCTCAAGTGAACTCTATTTCTCGTTAGTGCTTTGAAATATAATAAATTCTTAAATCTCGCTATGCCTCCTATACCGAATTTAATTTTTTTTTTTCAGAATGTGAATACCAGAAATCCTGACACAATTGAAAAATGTTATCTAAAATTTTGTTTCATTTATAATAAAAAAATATATTTTATATTATTATATTATATAATCTGTAATTATTATGTTATTTGTAGAAAATAAGATTCAGAACATTTCCAATGTTCTTCGAGTCTTTGTAGATGTAATTCTTGACGTACCAGAGCACAGAAGAATACCACTTTATAAACAACTTCTGGAGCAGATAGAAGTTAAGAATCACCTGTATCTATTTTTACTATTAATTTTTGAAGCTCAAGTTACACATGGTGCTCACGACAAACAGAGAAAAGAAAATTCTCAGAAAAGATTAGATATAGCTGCAGAATTATGTAGGGAATTTTCCCCAGAGATTGTCATTGCCAATGGCATCTCCCTAGTAAAATATTTGAGTAAATTACCAGATGAAAAAGAGGAAAATATGGAAATAGATAGTAAGCACATATTATACATACATGCGAGTACATACATACATTTATACAAAATTCAGTTAATATTATATTAAATTTATATTTTAGGTGATGTAGCGACTATCTTCAACATCGCTTCTCATACGCCTAAAGACTTTAGACATTACAAATATGTGTTGGTAAAATCCACTGGTAATCTATTAGGTTCTCCAGAGTTTGTAAATCAAGTTGCTTCCCTTAGCGATGAAGATGAACTTACCCTGGAACCTTTGTTTAAAGAGATGATCGTCAACACGCTCCAATATATACAAAGAATATCTAAAGTTTCCGATAAAGCTTCGAATACACCACAAGCGCATTACTGGAAAGTTTTGTTACATTTGAGTTACGATATTTTGGACAGTGTTAACGCTCTTCTGACTCCACAGATGTTTCTACTGGTAACTAAAGGCCTGATGATACACACATTATCGACTGTTAGGAGAAGAGTTTTGGAATTGTTAAATAATAAATTACAGCATAATTCACAATTTTTTGAAGAATGTAGTAAAAATGAGTTATATTCGTTGATTAGGCCCATTATAACAATAATACAAGGTAAGTTGACAAGGATTTCTTAAAATAAGTTAAAAATTATTTATTTAAACCATATTGGATTTTACAACTTTCCTATTCTCCACAAATTGTCATTCCGTACACAATTCTTAACTTTTTTCTACATAGTTTGATCCCAGTTGTTTCAAATGGGCGGATTTTGATTTTTTTTACTGAATATTGGTTACGTAATATTTTCTAACAAAATTTATTCAGTTTTAGTAGAGTTTCCACGTTTTACATAAAACTCTACTTATTCTCCATTCGCTTAGCTCGGGCATATTTTGACAGAATCATTGTAGGAAACCTACAACATAAAAATTCCTACTTCTCAGTATTAATAGCTCAAATATACTACTATTGCAGACTTCTTCCTTTAAAAAAAGAAGAATTATTCCAAAAGTGGAAGTGTATACTAAACCCACAAAATTTTCCCTGTATATTTAAAATATAATATTTGAGTTGTTACAATTGAACATATTGTAGTAAATATTTGTATTATTCACGTTGTTTATTTTAGCTAATATGTTTTATTGTTCCATTATTTTTGTTTAATTCCTTGTTAGTTCTATTTTGAATGTTATTATTAGAGAGAGTCAAAGTTTTCCATTTGTTCTATCAGATAATGCGTTGGTAAGTTTTTCTTAAATAAATATAAATATGATAAATGTTCTTTAAAAGTTAATATTTATAGATGAGTAAGGATGCTGTTAAATTAAGAAGTAATCAAACTGCAAAAAGATTTATTCAAAACACCAACCATTTTTGTTTAATTATTTGCCCATTCGGCGTAGGTGGATCATTAAAATATATTTATAAAATTATGTAAATATGTTCTTAATAACAAAAACATTTCAGTTAACATCCAGTTCAGTTTGACATGGCGTCAAAAATTAAATAAAAGTTACAGTAATTTAGTTTATATCGTTAAATTGCTCCAAATGTAGGCAACCAACTTAAACTTTTTGTTAGGATTTAGCTGGAGTTTCTTGAGAATATTTTTAATAAACGTTTATTATTTTCCAGTTAATTTATTATTTTTTAATAGTGATGATGATAATGCTGAATAAGCAATATTTCAAATGATATTTAATCACAAAACGTACTTAATATTGTGTTATTGTAAAATCCTCATAATAAAGTACGTTAAATAAAAAAGGTAAAATCCCGGATCGTCCAAAACTAGTTTCTAATAGGAATAATAGAAGATTATGATTTGTTTTAATTATATTTTTGATGATATTGGATTATGTTTTTGATGAATGATATTTTTGAATTATAATATGAATATTATGATATTTTTTATCTAACCTACTTTATAACACAATATTAAGTACGTCCTGTGATTAGATATCATTTGAAATATTGCTTATTCAGCATTATTATCATCACTTTAAAAAATAATAATAAATTAACTGGAAAATATTAAATGTTTATTAAATATATTCTAAAGAAACTCCAACTAAATGCTAAAAAAAAGTTTAAGTTGCCTACATTTGGCGCAATCTAACGATATTAAACTAAATTACCATAACTTTTTTTATAAAACATATTTTTTATATATAATAGAAACTTACATTCTATATACATGCTATAAATTTATAATTCATAGTATAAGTTTGCAAATAAGGTCGACGAAATACTCTTATGAAATGCGCTATGAGCACGTGTACTTGGTTGTATAATAATTTCCAGCCACTTCTAGTCTGTCAAAAAGTAACTAACTTCGTAAAAACATAATTACTAAAATCACTAGACAGTTCGGACTGGCATTAGCGAACCGAGTATAAAAGTTTTACTGTTTATTCATTGTATTTATCAGATTCTTATATAGTTCTATGTAAGTTCTAAGAGAAGGAAAACCCAAAACCTTATACGGTGTACCTTCATTAGAAAGCTACAGTATACACATCAAGAAAAAGATGGTCTAACATGACAATACTTTAGGTATAATATCCTTATACCATTTTTTGCTATTGTTAGTTGTGTTTATATACCGACAATTTCTTAACCGGTCGAAACGATTATTTTCAATATGTAGTTTTTGAATTGTGCCGTTATCTCATTCAGAATCTGCACACGATTTTTTCGTGTATTTTTGAAAAGTGATTTTTAGAGAAAGTCGAGTTGACCAAAAGGAAACGTACATATTTCTCGGAAATTTTGAATCTGTGGAAATTTTAATAAATGTTCCACGTTTAACAGTCCACAAAATTATAAATCAAAGCCAAAAGAAAAAAAAATACAAAAAGGTAACTCGTACTGTGCCGAATCATTTTCTGAAACGCATAAAACATACAATTTATAGCATGTATGCTAAAAACCATTTCCTTGCTTTAAAGAAAAGTTACTATTTAAATGGGAATAAGCCCGATTAAAGGTTAAAGTACGTTTATTGACGTTTCAATTTCCGAAGTGGAAATTTAAATAGTAATTAATTTAAAATGCCACAAGAAAATAGCTTCAGAACAATATTTAAAGAAAAGGATATGAGGATATAAAAATAATAATTATTGAATACTGCCATGAAAGATTTCTTACATCAAACGGCTTTGCATTTAAGATGGTGCATAAAAATCAATAGAGTATGGAGCAGAGTCAATTGATAAAATGGAGAAATAAATATATTAATAAAATACTACATGTCCGCAATAGTGTACGGCACATTTATTGTTACGGAAACTTCAATTATGTTACGGAAATTTCTTGAAACGCGGGGAAACAAATATATTTTACATTGTGTTGGAGAGTTTGATTGGGTAGAAGATGCTCTATTAATTTTTGCTTAAACCATAAAAAAAGTTAAGCCTGGATTACAATCAAGATATAGACATAAACAGTAGTTTATTTGAAGCATGGTTGGAGACTCAATTATTATCCTAATTGGAAGATAACAGCGTACTCGTATTGGATAATGCATATTACTAATCTATAGTTCGTAAAATTCTAAATGGAGAAACAAATATAAAGTATAAATTCAAGAATTTTTAATGAAAAAAAAAATTATACTTTGACAAACAGGACACTAACGAATAACTACTTAACGTTTTAGCAGTGGGAATTTATTAAGAAGTAGGTAGTTTATAATCTATTTAAGAATAAAGTGAAGAGATGTGAAGAAACCACGAAAAGTTGGACTTTATATTTGCGCTGATTTGAAGTTCTTGTTGAACAAAATAACTTAAAAATTCTTAAAGAAAATGAAAAACGACTTGATCACTTAAAAGAAAAATAACTTATTTTCTTATGTAATTTATAATGTTTCCCTTAGGGCACTGTTCCGCTAATTGGCGCTTAATTTAAAATATTTGACTTTCAGACATAAAGTACATGGTATTTTACTACTGCTGTCTTTTAAATACATCATATTGAACTTTTATGATTCCAGTTAAAAAATGTCTATGACAACAATTTAACTCCAGAGTTAGATACTGATGTTTTAAAAATAATTAAAAGTTTATTCCAAAAAATAACTCGGACGCAGTGGAGAATGATATTACACGTCATGTAAAGAATATTGAGAATAATATATGTATCTTGAACCATCTTATCCAAAGAATTTATTATATTCATGAATAACAGTGTTATTGTGAATGGTAATAATTCCATTGAAAACAATATTTAACATATTTTTGTATTGGTAAACGGTAATTTTGAATCCGATTAGTTGCCTGATGGACGTCGGATAATATGTAACATGTACTATTTTGTATATGGTTTTTTTTTAGAACTTTAAACTTGCTGAGTCTCTCTGTCCAATTAAAGTTGTTATTTGAATCGGTTCTGTTGTTTCTGTCTTTAATTCTACTTCAGTTGTGTTTTTACACATACGTTCCTTATCAATTTTATAAACTTGTCTGTTGTATAGTAGATGTATTGCAGCTTAATTTAATACAGCTACATGTAACGGCATTAACGAAATAACGTTCTTTACCTATGTCCGCCCTGCTACATTTGAGGAATTAGAAACTTTGGGAATCTTATCTCTTATAATATGCAATGTCGTATATCCTACAGTCTTTCTTTTTCTTTTTTCTAATGTTTTAACTAGTTTTCACATTTACAGTTAAATACAGTTTGTGGATGAGAACATTTTTATTTTCCAAGAAACGTTATGATCACTAAATGTTAAAATACACATATTTGTTCTACAACTGTTAAATATAAATGTAGCTAACGAAGTCAATATACCCAAAAAAACCTTGTGGAGGATGGCATTCAAAACCTATAGAACACCTGGAGGAAATAAACAACCAGATAGTAAGTGTCCTGAAAACACTGTAGAAAGATCTTGTAGTAAACAAAATAAGACATCTGATAAAATAAGTCAACACAAAAACAGCTTATTGAAAAACAAAAACGATTCGAGCAGAAAGATATACCAGAATATATAGGTACGAATAAGCAAATAAATGTTAAAAGAAATAAGAAAATATGTATGAAAATACAATATTTCGGAATTAATAAAACAAAATAAAAGCTTAGACGTAGAAAGTTAGTAGAATGAATAAAATATATTGACACAGAAGGTACAGTAATATCAGATAAAGGAAAATGAATACAGATAATGAAAGATTGATTGGAATGAAAGCATGCTCCCACTAACAATAATGTCACAAATATCCCAATAATTCACAATCAGGGCTTAGAAGATATAATAAAAATTAAAAGAACAGAAATTGAAATGGTGTTTAAGAGAAATGAAAAACAGCAAAGCCACAAGAGAAGTATGCATTGTGAATAAAGTTATTACAGGAGAAAAAAATAATTTACGCTCTCAAAGTTATATTTAATAGAGGATGAGAAACTGGAAGAATCCCAACGTCATGGAACGATACCATCATGATAATCATACCATACATCGTACATATATAAATTATTCATAAATACCCTAATGGGACGCTCAACTCACAAACTACATTTCTTTCAACCTAAAGACCAAGCAGGTGACAGATCCAGTTAATACAAACGACCATTTACTAGTTACAAGAATACTTTAGAAAAAACACACAATAAAACAAACCAATGGTCTTAAAATTTGTGGAATATGAGAAAGCGTTTAACTCTATAAACCAATACAACCTGATTACTGCATATCTATATGTATATATTTATATATATATATATATATATATATATATATATATATATATATATATATATATATATACAGTGTAGGTAAAAGTTTATGGTCGGTATGGTAAAATTTAACAGGATATCTAACACAGATATAAAATCATATTTTCAGCGAATAGACAAAGATGACAATTATATTTCCCTTTGGTCTCCCCTCCATAAATCTTATTGACACCTATTGCCCATTAGTGAGACGATTAGTTCCGATCAGAGTTATTTTACATATTATCTGGTTCGGATCCTAATATAGCTAAGAAACTAGAGGTGGGTCCTCTGGTTTTTTAAATTTTTATCGGAACCGTTTTTCGTAAACTGTAATTAGTTGATTGTTTACTAGTATTCAAATTAGCGAATACACAAACATATTGGCTATTATCGTTTATGTGTATAACTATTGAAGTAAAAGAAACTAACGAAGGATATATTTACTAACTTGAAAAATAAATTAAACAATACAAATAGTACTGACATTTACATTACACATTATTAAATCGCGAATCTTCTAAATTGACATTTAAAAACATAAGTTTTTCCAATTTTCTTGTTAACAGTGATCTTCTTTTATTTAAAATTAAACCAGATTTTGAACATGTGTTCACAAGGAACATATTTTGTTACAATACTACAATATTTACTATGAAATCTTTTGTGGGTGATATAGTATCAGACAAATACATGTCGACTTCTTTTATATCTCTCGATACAGGTGAATGTTTAGATGAGTCATGTCCAATTAATTCGTCAAAAATACACCATGGAAAGTCATCTTTATCAGTTTCTTTTTCTTGTACTGGTTAATTTTCAAGATTTACTAAACTTATGCAAAGACTCGTTTCATCCGTTTTCCATAGTTGAAGAACAAGCTTTTAAAAAGTTTGCAGGGTGGATTCCTGGATATAAACCGCCAACAAGAAAAACTATGTCAGCAAATTATTAGATCACAAGTTGTTAAAGAAAATATCTGTATTACTACTGACTTCTGGACATCTGGAGTAACTGAGAGTTACATCGCATTAACAGAACAATATTTAACCGAAAATTTAGAATTTTAAAACGGTTTTATTAGGCTGCTGCCATTTTCTGGAAACCCTAATTCAGAAAAAATCGCTTCTGAAATTAGTGAAATTATTAATCAGTGGGGTCTAAAACGAAAAGTAAATTTTGCAGTAACTGATAATGCCTCAAATATGGTCAAAGCTATTAAAGATGTTTTGGAATGAAAACATTTAAATTGTTTTGCTCATGCGTTACATTTATTGATGGAGAACGCACTTAAATGCTGTCGTGTACAAATAGATAAAATAAAAGGTCCTTTTTTTCGATAATTTTGCAAAAAACACATTTCAAAAAAAGTACTTTATCTTCAGAAAGGCTTTTAAAGTATCAATTACAACATAACAAAGTTCCCAGACGGCCAATCCAAGACGTGGAAACTAGGTAGAACTTCACCTATTATATGTTAAAAAGAATGACCGCGTTAGAAGAAGCAATCCGTTCCACATTGGTATTAGTTAATACAGACTTAGACTTAGACCAAATCTAAATAAAGAACACTGGATTATTTGATCTCAACTTTCCCAAATTTTACGGCCGTTTAAAGAAATAACAAGTACAATGAGTGGCCAAAAATACTTGAAGGGTAGTTCATTGATTGTTATAGTGCGCTGCCCGCAATAATCTTGCAATTAAATTTGAGCAAACGGTAAACTTACATCCATAGTATCCGACGTAGTAAAATTACTAATATCGGGATTAGAAAAAAGATTTAGAGTTATAGAACAGAGTGGCACATTGTCATTATGTACATTTATGGATTCACGATTTAAAGTGCAGGGTTTTCTGATAAAAATGAAGCTAAAAAAACAAAAGAAAGAGTTAAGAAGCTGGTTACTTCTATAATTAAAGAACAAGAAGATTGTACTATTGAAAATCAACCAGTACAAGAAAAAGAAACAGTTAAAGATGATTTATGTCCATGGTGTATTTTTGATCAATTAATTGGAGATGACTCATCTAAACGTACACCTGTATCGAGAGTCCATTACAACGTTGGAAAAACCATCGCCATGTATATCCTAACTTAACCACTATATTCATAAAGTATTGTAAACGTGAACACATGTTCAAAATCGGGTTTAATTTTAAATAAAAAAGAACACGGTTAACAAGGAGTAAAGTAGAAAAACTTATGTTTTTAAATGTCAATTTAGACGATTCACGATTTAATAATAACGTGTAATATAAATATAAGTACGATTTACTATTTGTATTGTTTAGTTTATTTTTCATTTTATAATAAATATATCATTAAATTCTTTCACTTCAATAAATATACACATAAACGATAATAGCCATTACGTTTGTTTATGTAGGTATTCTCTTACTCAAAACTACTTTTAAACAATCATAGTTACTTGTTTACGAAAATCGGTTTAGTTGCGTTGAGGGCGTAGGCGGAAAATTTCAGGCCAATGCTTTTTAAATGCATTCATTTTTTTTAATCCTGAGAAAACTAAAAAATATTTAAAAAAATTTAAATGCAGAATGAAAGATTACATTATTACCGAAGGCCGAAAGTCCCTTAGAATAAACAAAAAGTTTTGTGAATGATATATTTGAAATTAAAAATCACACTAATTTTCTCTTTTTTTCCCTCCCTGTACCTTATTAAAATACACATTATAGAAGTTTTCAGGGACTTTCGGCCCTCGGTAATAATGTATTATTTCATTCTGCATTTAAATTTTTTCAAAAATATTTATTAGTTTTCTCAGGATTCGAAAAAAATGTTAAAAGTCAACAAGTTACAACCACCCACCTCTACTACTCGTTACCCTCTACTTTGATTCGGTGTTTTGACCAGACAGACGTTGCCAAATAATTGTCTATGAAGATAATGTGGCGTTATTGTATGCGGTTTATTATTTCAAATTGGGAATAAGGCACAATGAGACTTTAAAATAATCTTATTTTGATGTTTAGATTTTTAATTCGGAAATCGTACTTAAAATACGAAACATTAATAAATTTTATTTATATAAAACTCCATTTCGCCCAAATTTGATTATCTTAGAACATTGTTCAAATTCTACAAAGACAACAGGTCAAATAAAACCAATAAGTTTGGCAACGTTGAACTTCCCTATTTTTATTATATCCACGCATACATGTTCGGCGATATAAAGGGCGGACCTAATATACCTCTCTCTTTTTAAACAGTTGTTTCTCACTCCATCTCACGTAAGCTCCATACCGACCATAAACTTTTTCCTACACTGTATATATATATATATATATATATGTATATATATATATATATATATATATATATATATATATAATATATACATAGGAAATTATCAGGTAAAATGGTCTGTATAAAAATCTTTGCATCTTTACGTTTGAAGTAATTTTAATTTTTTTTTTATCGTATTGCTGTAATGAACGTGCCATGACAGTTATGAGTTGTGAAATCTTTTAATTTCTGTAAGTGTTTTTTAAAATGTATTTGTACGCATTTTTTTTAATGTTAAAATTTATTTAGTTTACTCCTTATAAAGCTATAAAATAAATAGCAAAATATTGAGTTTTTTTTTTTAGAAAAAACAAAGATTGTTATATAGAATACTTGACCTGATAATTTCCCACGTATTTACAAATTATTTTTTTTATTCGAGATAATATATATATATATATATATATATATATATATATATATATATATATATATATATATATATATATATATATATATATATATATATATATATAGAGAGAGAGAGAGAGAGAGAGAGAGAGAGAGAGAGAGAGAGAGAGAGAGAGAGAGAGAGAGAGAATCAGAAAACTCATTTGAGATATGATATTGAAGATAGCGGTGTAGAGAGACTTCGAGGATCTCTTGGATGGATTACGTTACGAGTCTCAAAGCGTTAAGAAGAGCAACGAAGAACACGAAGTTAAAAGAAAAACTAAAGAAAGAATTATTGCGGATCATATTCCATGACAAGCTAGAGGGTGGACGAAGTGTGGGAGGAAGAGGAATACGCAAAACCACTCTTTAGAGGAGTGCTTCGAATGTCAGTGGTCATGATTATTGCCAACATCTGTAACGGAGGTGACACTTGGAGAACTGCTTGTTGGCTGAAAATTTGATGGACTCAGACATGAAAACAACTTGGAAAAATGAACATAGACTACAGTGGACTTACTCATCTAAGATTGTTAAATTTGACAAGCTATTAATAACAAACAAAAGTCATATCGTGTCAGTTATCGATAATGAGAAAAAACCCTAAAGTTTTCTTCATAATTTGTAGCGGAATTACTATTATATTTGCATATGATATGGTATTAATAAAGACCAATCAGATGTTATAATTACTGTTCCGTTAGATACTATATGGTCTAAATACATCTCATGTATTTAAGTGAACGATCCTCAAATAGTTCCAGTGGTCTTAGGAACGCACTTTAGGAGTTATGTAATATACTGGTAATACTATTGTAAGGTCTTATACTTCAAAATCTTTAATAACGTCCAGATTGTAAGTAATGATGTGAGCTAATTGGCTCTGCCAAAGCCATTTTACATACAAAAAAAAACAACAGAATTCTTTATTAAAAATTTCTATTTCAAAAAGTTTTTGAACTAGTCCAGTTGAAGTCCAATTATTAAATAAAGTTTTCTTTTGTAATTTATATACTTTAATACTATATAAATATTTGATAGTGCTGTAATAAATAATTTCACAACAATATCAACTTATGACTAATCTCTTTCGGCATCCAGTATTTGCATTGTTATCTGTGAATACTATTATTTAATTGTTTTTAACATAGAATATAATTATTTTTATTAGACCTCGATTCTCATTTTAGTTTATGTTTCTTGTAGGTCTAGATGAAGAAGTCGACGCCGAGCAGGAAACAATAATACAAACAGCTTTATTGTCTTTAAAACTACTGGTTAAACTTCTCGCACGGCAAGAACCTGAAAAATTTGTTCAAATCCTAGACTTCATTACAGGAGTGTTAAAATCCGGTAAAGCTCAAAACAACGTGCTTGCCTCAGTAGTTCTTTGTCTGGCTGAGCTATGTATTCATCTCAAAGGTCACGCTATTGCAAGTTTGCCAGATTTCATGCCTATACTTATTAAAATTTTGAAACAACAGAAACACGAAGAAGTATCTAGCGTTTTATTAAAAAGTTTGATTACGACTATTGAAAAGATTTTGTACAGCATGCCTTTGTTTTTAAGTCCTTATTTAGAGAAACTGTTAATTGAAGTCTCCCAGTTGATGTCCAAGTGGAATCTAAATAAAGACGAACAAAAGGTAAAATTAAATTTAAAAAATAAGTAAATGAAATCGTTTTTATTCAATGTTGAAATACTAAGGAAGATATTTCTTCAATCTCATCTTTTTCTTATTTTATGGTATTGATTCTAACATTGGTATTACCTCGTAAATTCGTTACACAGTTATCACTTTAGTTTTCAACGATTTTTATTATAATTTTGTTTTCATTTTAGGTGCAACAACTATCCACTAAACTAAATAGCATAAAACAAAAAATAGGAACGACAATACCCCTCAGAGTTCTTCTGCTGCCAATAGAAAACTGTTATAATACACTAGTGGGCAGAAACTGTTTCCATGCCACCAGCTCACTGCTAAATATCTTGGCAGAGAGTATAACAAATACTAACGGACTTGATGTAAACAGCAATTTAAACGAACTTACAAATTTCTTTCTTAATATCCTTAAGTTCCGCACAGAACAGGAATGTACACTAGAAGATGCTAACATGGTTGAAAGCCATATTGTTAAAGCTCTTACGGTTCTTATTTTAAAACTTTCGGAAAATACCTTCCGGCCGCTATATTACAAACTTTACGACTGGGCTGCGAGGAGTGACGTTAAAACAGAAAGACTGATTACTTTTTATAACCTTTCTAGCAAGATAGCACAATCACTTAAAGGACTTTTTGTATTGTTTGCTGGCCATTTTATTAACAACGTAGCAGCCATGTTAGATGCTTGCAACAAGGTCAAAACTGAAGAACTTTACTTTGATGATCAAGAAAAAAATATATTATTGTTGCAGAATATACTATCAACGTTAGATGCGGTATTTTTGTATGACAACCATAAATTCGTAAACAGAGATAGATTCGATATTCTAATGCAGCCGTTAGTAGATCAATTGGAAAATCCCCTGGGAGGCTTAGGTGAACTGATAAAACGAAATAACACAATCTTAACACCATGCTTAGTTAATTTTTCAGTAGCTGTTGCTGATGATGCTCTTTGGAAGCAAATGAATTACCAGATTTTACTGAAAATGCGACATAATTCACCTAAAATTAGATTGGCAACATTGCATTGTGTTACAGAGATAGTTAAAAAACTGGGCGAAGATTTCCTTCCATTACTACCGGAAACTATTCCATTCCTGGCTGAGTTGCTGGAAGACGAAGAAGAGGATGTAGAAAAGGCTTGTCAAAAGGCAATACAAGAAATGGAGAAAGTGTTAGGAGAACCTTTACAGAAGTATTTTTAAGCTTTACCTAATCTATAGGTATATTTTGTTTTTTATATATTTTAATAAAAATTGTATATAAGAGTTCTGTAATAAATTTTTCTGTCATTTTAAAATAATGTAATGATATATGACAAAAATGAAGTGCGATAATCTAAAACAAATTATGACAATTACAACATGTAAGAATCGTATCTATTTTAAAAAAAGTTCATAGTTTTAGAACTATCAATCTCTCAAAGAAGATAGTTCCGCCTATCGAATACCCGATTAGACAGAAAAGTTTCCAGAAAATTTCTGTAAAATGGTTGCTTGTGTAATTTAATGGAGTGTCCTCTAAGTAATTATAAGACCATATATACTAGGTCTTTTTATTGAGAAGAGATTACGCAGTGCATACCCCTACGTTAAATATTTTTACCTAGCTGTAGCACTGCACAATGGATGTATTTAGAGAAAAAAGCCACGCTTCTATCCATTCGGACACTTTCTTCTGATCATGTTGGAATTGATTGTTATCACACATATCATTTTTATATAATTTAGCGCCATCCGCGAAAAAAGAAATATTGCTTTTGGTAATAAAATATATATCAACTGTATACAATAAAAACAGAATTTGTCCCCAAAAAATGGAGCTCTAGGATTTGCTTCCTAGTTTTATAATTACCAAATTTAGTTGTTCGTGCTTTTGATTATAAAACTTATTTGACAAAAGCTGAATTTAGGCAGGACGTCTATCAAGATCACAGCAGAACAAGCCTCCTAGACGAATTTATGTTTCACAGCTAGTGGGAAGTAGATGAAGAGGTATGCCAAAACTTGGACTGATGGTGCAGATGATTATGCTAGAAAAATAGGTAAAGCAAACTGGCAATGGATAACTGACGAAGTAGACTTGCGAAGGTCGAGGCTCTACTATATGACTATAGCACCAATGATAATGATGATTTACGCTTAAATACAGGTGGGAAATGAAACTAATTCATGTTTAAAGAAAATGTGTGATACATGACAGTAGCGGATCTTCTTACGACTTATATATATTATAAAATCAAAAAGTCGTCATTTTTCTACAGTTTTGATTTTCTAGTAGAAACTCCATCTGAAAACAAAAAAAAATTACTATTAATAATCCATTCTCCTCCCCGTACAGATTTTTTAGGAAATACAATCATTTTTTGTATAATTGTGAGATGAGATGCAATATGTTGTGGGGTGCAATTTTTATATCCTCCATATTTGTATTTCATCTTTAACATTGTCTGTTTGGCCTTGCAAATTTATAGAAGGCACATATTAACCCATTAGCGCCTACAGTTACCGTATAGACCCAGTTGTAAAGGTATCGTTTAACACAATAAAATTATAATAAAATATGCAAGCAACGTTAGGTTCACTACATAAATACTTTATTTAGACTTGTCTAAACACGTGTTGATGAATACCCATCAGTGTTTTGTTAGATTTCTCAATTGAAGGAAGTTAGAATATCGTGTTATAGTAAAAAGGGTTTGGTTATGGACATCCAGTTCATATATATGCTTTAGATTTAGCATATGAAAAAGATGATTCAACAGACATTTTTTTTTGTTTCGCCGGAATCAATTTTCCTTACGGATGAGGATTTAAGTGACGAAGACGAAGGTAGTTCTCCGGATAACTTGAATGCTCGTCAACTTTGTCCAGGTGCGGAAGTTGCATTTGCAGATTTCGAACGTCTACGAGAAGTACAATCAGACCTAGAAGCACATTATGATAATGATTTGCAGATATGATAAAAAATCGTTCATAGGGCATTTTATCTCAGAAGAAAATATAGCTATCGATGATACGCTACTTTCGCCATCATAGACGCAAATAGTTTATTAGAGGAAAGTCTGTAAGATTTGGCTATAAGGTGGGTGTAATCACGGAAAAAACCCTAGATCTAATGAAGAATATCAAAAATGTTTTGGAAAAGCTATAGCTCCCATGGTACAGATGATCGAAGAATTGAGTGACAAAGGATTTCTGAGATACAAATTTTTCGTTGTTAATTTATTTACCAGTACAAAATTGTTAAGTACTCTAAAAGCTAATAGGTACGAGGTTACAGGTACTGTGAGGTATAATTCCTAGAAATTGTCCACTTGTTTATAAAAAGACGATGGAAAAGAGGGCACGACGGGAATATTCAATACGTTCGTTGTAGGCACAAAAAAATTGTAAAATATATTCTGAAAAAGAAATCAAGACTAACAAGTACATACTACAGATTTGATTTCACGTATAGTGCGTCTGTGTATCCGCTTATACGTATTTCACCCTAAAAAGAATCTCCGGAGCGGCTATTCACAAACTCTCTGAACGTAAAAATAATCTTTCCTGCCATAGAAGCAACTATAAAATGGCTTCGATCTGGACGCAATAGCAACATCTGATAAATAAATTCATAAACTAATTTTCGAAACCATATTCAGATTGTTGCTTTAATCTGTGCCTTCTAAGAATTGCAAGGCAAAACAGACGTTGATAAAGATGTTATTAGAGAAATTGGGAATCTAAAATTGAGACAGGCATACGGAAACCACCTGATTATCTTCCCAAAAGTACACTCCAAATAAATAGCGCAATACAAAAAAATATAGATTCAGTGCTATCCGCGTAGCGACCGATGCTGTCCTGATTCCGGGTCAGACAGTGTGAAATGGGCTACTAGGCAGGAGCATGCGCACAACCAGACATGGAGCGTCAGAGGTCTTCTCCAATCTGGAAAACTTCACATAGTAGAGAAATAATTAGTTCTAATAACTAACTAATTATTAGAAATAATAAGACAAAATGACATGTGGTCTAGCAGAAATACACTGGAGACATCAAGGGCATATTAAAACAAAAATCACTATCTACATATCAGAATCTGAGAAAACAAGAAAGAATGGAGTAGCCACACTAATAAACAATGGAATATCGAAATAAATCAGGCAATATAAAACAAAAAACTATAGACTCATAAACATAACATTATAAACCAAACCAGAAAATTTCAATGTCATTCAGCCCATAGCTGTGGCCCCAGATGAAGATATCCATGAAATTTACACAAGATAGGAAACATCTCGAAGAAAATACTCTAAATGGAGCTAGTATATATTTATTGGAGACTTGAGACAACGCCAAGGTGGAAAAAATGAAAATGAACTACATTTGGCATGGGTGTTACAAACAACAGGAAAGGTCTCCTACAGTTTTCCAGTGAAAGCAATCTTTCTCTTATTTTTATGTAGACATCCCTCTGTCTGTTTTTCAATCTTCCTCTAGTAAGTTGTCGTTCCATCATTTTCGTGGTCTTCCTACTGATCGTCTTCCTATTGAGGATCCATCTCTTGCCCTCTTTACTGCCCCATTTGTTGTCATTTGGCTTATTTGATCGTTCCATTCTACTCTTATGTTTCTTACCCAGTCCTTCATGTTCTCCACCTTGCAACTACGTCATATATCTGTACTTCTAGCTCTGTCCAAAAGCGTTTTGCCATCAATTTTGTTAATTGTTTTCATCTCTGCTGTTTCTAACATCCTTTTTGTCCTATCTGTGCCAGGTCGTGTTTCTGTCGCGTATGTCATTATTTGTCTGATGGCTATTTTGTAAACCTCTTTTGTAAAAATGTGATGCCTAGATATTAAATCTCCATCACTTGTTCTATTATCTGACCTTCCAGCTCCAATTTACATTTTAGTAAATTTTCTGTTATAACCATGTCTTTTTTGGGGAAATTAACATGTTAAATTTTCTGATGGTAATATTAAATTGGTGCAGCATACGTTGTAAATTATCTTCACTTTTCGAGAGCAGTATTGCATCGTCTGCATAGCAGATTATTTTAAGTTCCCATTTGGTATCCTTTTTTAGTTGTTACTTTTTTTATATTATTTCTTCTATAATCAGATTGAACAATAGAGGACTCAGGGAATCTTCCTGTTTTAATCCTTGAAAACAATCTAATGATATTGTAATGTCTTTATTAATTCTAATTTATTGTTCTTATTTTAATTTACTAAAGGTTCAATATTTATAACACTTACAAACTTAATTTATTTAAAGGTTATTTATAATAATTTATCTTACAATAATAATTTATTATTACGATCGTTACATTTAAATACCCGTCGCAAATTTCTTTTCTGACTGTATGTTTTCTCCAACAAGGTCCCGTTAAATACCCAATACAGTTAGACTAGAAAAGTCGATCGCCTTCTCGTCTGGTATGTTTTTTTCTAGGGTCGGGCCGCCGGTTGCATTCTTGTTACCTGAAGTATTTATTCGAATCCTTCTGGAGAGTTCGGTAGTATATGACCTAGAAAAAACGTGAATGCATAAAATATTAGATATTAATAAATATGTTTACGGTTTTGGGTCAGAATTTATCGTAACATTATTAAATACACTTTATAAACATTACCCACGAAGGCCGTCGACGTGGAATAGTCCAAATAAAGAACACAAAAATCGAATCGACTTTATACACTCGTGCATAAAAAATGGAAAAACTCAGTAATAAACGTAAAAATATGCCTGGAGCGTATTGTGGACCAGATCATAAGCTGTTAAAAATCAACTGCAGGCTCAAACTATATACAACTAGAAAAATACATCATACAAAACAGCTAAGGGTAAATAATGCGGAAGAATTCTACATGAAACTGATAAACAAGAAAAAACCACAAATATTAGAAAAAACAAATAAAACATGGATTGGAATAAAACGCTGTATAAATTCAATGGAAAAATACTGTACATCGCATAAAATCCAAAATAATAAAAATTGGATGTCAAGTGAAACCTCAGAATTAGTGGAAGAAAAAAGACACAACATTCCACAACAAAAGAAAACAAATTTCAAGAAATAGCGGAGCCAAGTAGAAAAATAAAATGTATGTAAATAAAAACAACCATATAAATAACGTGTGTCAAGAACTGGAGCAACATGCAAACCACCATGAAAGTCATTAACTATTTAACTAAGTTAAATATTTTGCCCGAGAGTTCAAGCCACAACTTCAAGCCATTGGAGGCAATAATGAAAACCGGCATAAAGTGCATTGCAGAAACCTGGAAAAAGTACTGCTTAGAATTATACAAAGACACGTCAATAGATACATCAGTCCCAGAACACAAGAAAATAGAGGAAGCAAAGAAGGCTCTCAACCAACTAAGAAATAAAAAAAAAACCCAAGGGTAGATGACATATCAGCGGAAACTCTAAAAGCAATGGACGATATAAGCATAGATGTAATACTAGATATCTGCAACATGACATGGATTATAGGTGAATCCTGATGAGTGGTGTAAATCAATCTTTATCCCTATCCATAAAAAATTATCACTAACCATATTGCCCTTACTCCTAATGCAAGCAATATATATATAAATATATATATATATATATATATATATATATATATATATATATATATATATATTATATATATATATATATATTAAATGAACGGGTAAAGAACTTTCTACTTTCAGAGATATCCTAAGAACAATGCGAATTCCTACCAGGGAAACGAATACGTGAGCAGATATTGAACAGCAGACAGATAATAGAAAAATCGAGGAAACACAATATACCAATGCTGCTGTCTCGTAGATTACACAAAAGCTTTCGATTCGGTATAATGGGAAATATGAGAGTGCCTAACCACCTAGTTAACCTAATATGTATGATCGGTGAAGTAATGTAAATCGGTATAATAAAAACACCAAGTCCAAGAGTTAGAGATGGAAGATAAAGAAAGACCGAAAAATAACAAAGTTCAGGTTGGTCAACGCTCTTATTTTTCTCATCGCTACATACGTAGCTGAAACAGGCAATTAAAAAAATAAACCGATCATACCTAAATGCTTTGGCTACATAGCCAGAAGAACCGGGACACTAATGGTAGTAGAAGAAATGGCAGAAGGCCGGAGGCTGGGAGGAAGATCTCCTCACCGATGTGCAGATCAAATGAAGACTCTGGTGGGAAAATCAATACATGAAGATATCCATCTGGCACAGGATCACAGCCAATGGACAGCAAGCTAACGAAATTTATTGTGTCACCACAACCTAGCAAGACCCATATAACAGAGACGTTTGCCTTCTAATGTTTTTTATTGTGCTTTTTGTTGACAATAAATCTTCCATGAGGTATTTATAACTTCCTATAAGACGAAGCTATAAAGATGGCATGTGACATACTGAAATTATATAACTAATTTTAACCTCCGGTAGGGCGACAAATCTTCCGATAGGAATAATGAGAATATGCAATCGATTGTAGGCCGTTTGTAGATGATTGTAATCAGTCCAGTTTCTTGTATGCCACTTAATTAGCTATTTATAGTCCAGCAAATAAAAAATAAAATGAGTCATGCGCGTGATCACTTAAGTTTATCGTATCTTTTAGCTGTCGCTATGACTTTTATCAAAAAGCATGTAGCGTGTCAGTAACAAAAAGGATGCGTATATGGTCATTATTTATTTAGTTTTCTCAGAGTTATAAGTACATTGTGTGTTAGAAATATACAGGTGCTTTTGTGTTTAACGATATATTGTTTTTGTTAAATATTGTTTAGTTCAATAAAAGCTAGTATTAGCAGGGAGAGTGTAAATGTGAAAAGTTCTCGCTAGCGGTTAGGACTTAAAGTAAAACTAGTATCTCTTTTCTCTGTTCGCTTGGTTTAATAGTATACCAGCGCCTCCCTGCAAGCTATTTCTTAAAATGTTCTGTCCAGATTCTTAGTTTTTCTTGCTGTTCTGTCAATATATTACGCTCTTTACCTTTTCACATCTTCTGTTTGAATTCTTTTCTGCTTTTGTTCAGTTTCTGGTAAAATGTTCATGCCTCTATTAGCTTACTTAGTACTTTTAGTTCTTTAAGTTCATTGTTCATATTTTCTCTCTTCTTTTTGTGGTGGATTTTCTTTTCTTCTTTATACTTAGTTATTTATATTCCTGATTGTCGGGTTCTGTGCCCTTGTTTCATCAGTAAATATGATCTGTTTATTCTTTCTGTTATAATCTGACAATATTATCGACAACAATCTTAAGAATTATTAAATGCAAGCTTAGAAGTGGCAACCGCTAACAGAAAACGAAAATCAAAAGTAACTATAGAATCACAAAACATGCTGAAACAAAGAAAAGATCTTCTGAGACAAAACAAAAGAGACACTGCAGAATTTAAGGAACTTAACCGAGTAATAAGAAAACAGATAAAAGAGGACATTCAAAAACATTAAGAAGACCGTATAGAACAAATCATAGAGAAAAACCGAAGTCTGAAATGCACCAAATCGAAACTAGGAAAGAAAAACATAATAACCATTAAAAATGAACAAGGGCAACTAGAAAAAAGTAAATCTAATATTGCAAACTCAATTGAAAAGTTCTACGCCGATCTGTACCATTCCAGAAACGATACCCCTAACTCCTCAAAGCAGAACTTGAAAAGGGAGGTAACAAATGTCAACTCAGAAGTGATGCTCGAAATAAGCTAGTAAGATGCTAATAGATGCTAAGTAGTAACAGAAATAAAAAGGAATAAAGAAGGAATAAAGCTCCTGGAAGCGATGGAATTCTAGCAGAAATGCTGAAGGAAGGCGGAGAAGAAGCCATCACATATCTATGAATTTTATTTAATAGATGTCTATTTCAAGGTAATATACCCGAACAATGGAATACTGCTAAAACAATACTAATGCACAAAAAGGGAGACACCACAGACCTGAAAAATTATCGACCAATTTCACTTCTTTCACAACTTTACAATACAAAACGTTTACAAAGATTATTACAAACAGGTTAACAAATAAATTTGACGGATATCAACCAGTAAAACAAACCGGATATAGAAAAGGGTACATCACCTGTGACCATCTATAGACTTTAAAAATCTTAATAGAAAAGACTAACGAATACAATCTCCCATTATGTCTGGCTTTTATAGATCATGAAAAAGCTTTTGATAGCGTAGAACTGTGGGCAATAGAAGAAGCATTAGTCCACAACCGGATCGACTCCAGATACAGAATACTAATACATAATATTTGCGAACAAGCTGAAATGATAGTGACATTGAATAATGGTATCGAAACAAGACCAGTAATAATCAACCGAGGAGTAAGAGGAGACACAATATCTCCAAAATTATTTACAGCTGCCCTAGAAGATATCTTTAAAGTCAATAGACTGGGAAAATAAGGGAATCCCTATTAACGGAAGATACTTAAACCATCTTAGATACGCAGATGATGTAGTACTAATAGCCGACACGTGGAATGCACTGAATACTATTATTGAGGAGCTACACACAAAATCCCTAAAAAATGGACTGAAAATGAATTTCAGCAAAACTAAACTAATGTCAAACAAAGATGACAAACCTATGATAAACATCGAAGGGACAGAGATAGAACACTTAGATGAATATACATATCTGGATCAAAATGTTAAGGTAAGCAAAGAAAATCAGACTACCGAAATAAGCAGACGTGTAAAAATGGGATGGGCAGCATTCGGAAGACTCTCATACGTACTTAAAAATAAAAATATACCTCAAAGACTGCGAACCAAAGTCTTTAATTCCTGTATCCTACCTGTGCTTACATATGGAGCTCAAACCTGGGCTTCACTAAAATAAACATGGAGATCAGAAAAACTCCGAGAGCTATGGAACGGCAGATGCTGGGTATCTCACTCTAACACCATAAAACCAATGAAGACATTCGTAATAGAACAAAAGTAAAAGATGCTGTCGAACAGGCAGCTAAACTGAAATGAAAATGGGCTGGACATAACGAACGTCTTACGGATGGCCGATGAAATAAAGAAATCAGGAATTGGCGGCCATATGAAGCCAAAAGACCACGAGGAAGACCGCAAATGCGATGGAGCGACGATATTATAAGAACTACTATAGGTCCAATGTGGAAACGCCTTACAAACAACAAAGATGAATGGCGAGAATTATTAGAGGCCTATATTCGGCAATCCAAATAGCTAAAAAATAATAATAATACGTAAAGAATGGCTCCAATCAACATTCATACTGCTTCCCAAAAAAACCAATACAAAGAAGTGCAATCAACATCGCACAATAGCCTTAATGAGTCATTGAAAAAGACTGTAAGACTTGTACACACTTCTAAATAGGTCTAACTGGTAAGCTGGTTTTGTATGTTTTCAATAAAATTGATAGTGTGTAAATTAATTTATTAATTAAGCTAAGTATACTTTCGACATAATAAATGTCATCATCAGAGCTATCGTCAATTAGGCAATAAATACTTCATAGAAGTGTAACGATGAGTCCAAGCCATCACCGTTAAACCAGCGTGCGTGCGAACCAACCCATGAAGTAGGAGTGTATCGACAGTAGAAAGGGCAAAACTTTGCTATATAAACCGCATTATTTCCTCATAGAGGCAGAATCGACAGGTGTTGACTGAAGGTTCTCTTCTTCCCTACCCCGGCTTGTGGACGTGTTGAGTTCACAAGTTGTTTCCGTTCCATACCGTCGTACCCGGAGAGCGTGTTGAGCTCTCCATTACCCGTACTCCGAAGCAGTCGTGTTGAGACTGTCGAGGAGTGTCCTATTAACCCGAATCACTTAAGGGACGTGTTGAGTTCCTTTCTTTTCTTTGTACCTATCGTCCGCTGTTACAACGTTCACGTAAAATTTCAAAAACACACTCGCTTGCCGATAATACTATTTTCATACGACAAGGTCAAACTTAATTTGAATAAATAGGCCAGGTACTGAGAAGACTAAACCAAGTTGTAAATATGTACATAAGATTTTTGTCAATTTAATTTAAGGAAGACAATAAAGTTTTATTTTTATTTTGAACTCTGTCTCTGAGTGTCCAAAAGCTACCCGGATAGTGACTCCTACGAGAGGACGTCACAGATGGCGCCCGAGCAGAAAAATTCGTTTTTAAACAATAATACCGACCGAATTCCGAATTTTATTTTCATGAGACAGTACTGCATTTCAAACTTTATTCAAATACAGGGTGATTCACAGTTCAAAAATGACAGACGCTCCGGAAACGTCGAAGGTTAGTTGGGTGTACCTATTAAAGAAAGACGAACTTATAGCCGAATTAACAAACAGAGAACAGTCGACGGAAGGGAATTTCAGCGAGCTAAGAGCGAGATTAGTTGCGATCATCAAGGCACCAACTCAAAAAGGCCAAAACCCAGAGGAAATAGAAGAAAACCAGATGGAAGACAGACAAAGAAAGATGGAAATAGTACGCAAATGGGGGTTACACTTTGACGGTTCAAGAGACCCAATAGAATTCATAGAACGGTTGAAAGAACTCCAGACAGCTTACGGCCTACAAGACACCCACGTTTTACAAGCTCTACCAGAAACATTAAACGGGAAAGCATTACTATGGTACAGAAACAATAATAAATATTGGAACGAATTAAAAGACTTCGAACAAGATTTCCGCAATTTCTTCGTTTCCTCCGTTCTCACGCAATCTCTGGAAGCTCAAATCCGGAACCGACTCCAACGAAACAACGAAGGTGTAAAAGACTACATCATTGATATTCAAACAATGATCAGAAGACATGGTGAATTCAATCACCAAGAAGAACTAAACAGGATATACACCAATATGAACCCGAAATACAAGTTGTATATAAAGAGGCAAGACGTATCGTCAACACAGGACATCATCAGACTAGCGGAAGAATATGATATGGTTCAAAAAGAAATATATAACAGAAACAATACAAGGTGTGACTGGACACAGGCAAATAGCCGTAATAACAAAATACAGAATTTCGACAGACAGACTTGTTGTTGGAGATGCGGCCGCAGAGGCCACAATAGAAGAAACTGCAGAGCTATGGCTGTACTCTTCTGCAGCCACTGCGGAACCCGAGGAACAACTTCCAATAACTGCCAATGTAGAAGCCGACCGGAAAACTCCAACAGGACTGGACAAGAAGGAGGCAACCCAGTCAGCATTTAGAGTCCTCCCTAACAACCTCCAGCTATGCACACTATACAGATCAACGACCCCACACAACGATAACGTTCAGCAACGGTAAAAAGTTAAGAGCACTAATAGACACAGGAGCCCAAAATTCGTTTATAGGACAAAAAGGTAAAAAAATATTGGAACAATGTGGAACCAAAAGCGACAGAAAAGCTTTAAAGATCACGCTGGCAGATGGAAAAACCAGCAACATAGAAATCTGTTTTACAGCAAAATGTTCCATAGACAACGTTTGGAGAAAAGCCAAGCTACATTTTTTACCAAACCTAGCTTCAGAAGTAGTACTGGGAATGCATGAAATAACAAGATGGGGCCTTGATTTATCAAACATCTTAAATAGAAATTGCGTAAGAAGGAGAGAACAATACCAAACCAGAACAGAACACAGATCCAGATCGTACAATGCAGACAATAACAGAATACCGACCAATTCCAGGGTCAACGAAACACCAACCGCAAGATATCCGCTCCAACAGAGAAGCAAGATATATAACAAAACGACCTACCGACTACCGACCGATACCGCGGTCGAAGACCAGACCGAAAATATACCGACTACCGACCGATACCGCGGTCGACAACCAGACCGAAGATATACCGAACTACCGACCGATACCGCGGCCGACGACCAGACCGAAGACATTCCGTCATACATACCGGAATTCACGAACAGTCCGAAACGAGAGCAGCTCGACATTAGTACTACACTAAACAATACCGAAAAAAAACAATTACAGGAATTGTTACTAACCGAATTGGAGAAATTTAAACACATTAAAGGAACAACACATCTAACCGAACATACAATAAAACTTAAACATAATACACCGATCAAACAAAGATACAGGCCCCGAAACCCGGCAATGCAGAAGATCATAAACGATGAGATAGATAAGATGCTAGAAGAGAACGTGATAGAAAAATCTAATAGCCCGTACAGTTCCCCCATCGTTCTAGTAAAAAAGAAGGATAACAACGGATACAGATTTTGCATCGATTTTAGGAAAATCAACGACATCTCAGAAAAAGATGCCTACCCATTACCGTACATCAATCATATCCTAGAAAAGTTAAAATCTGCAAAATATTTTACCACGTTGGATCTAAAAAATGGATATTGGCAAGTACCACTTTCCGAAACAAGCAAACCCTTGACCGCTTTCATAGCACCAGGAAAAGGACTATTCCAGTTCAAAGTACTTCCATTCGGATTACACGCCGCCTCCGCTACTTTTCAACGATTACTAGATACAATAATCGGCCCAGAAATGGAACCACACGCATTCGTCTATTTAGACGACATAATAGTACTGGGGAAAACGTTCGAAGAACATATGGAAAACTTAAAAGAAGTACTTCACAGACTACAGCAGGCCAAACTACGAATTAATATAGACAAATGTAAATTCTGCAAAGAAGAGATAAATTATTTAGGCCATGTAGTAAACAAAACGGGAATAAAAGTGGACGAAAACAAGACAAAAGCTATAGTCGAATATCCCGCGCCAAAAACCGTTAAACAACTACGCCGATTTTTGGGCATCATCTCATGGTATAGGAGATTTATAAAAGATTTTTCACGAGCTACAGCCCCTTTAACAAAGCTACTAAAGAAAAAACAACATTGGACTTGGGACAGAGACCAAGAGGAAGCATTCAACAAAATAAAAGTATTACTGACACAAGCTCCAATACTGATCTGCCCGGACTTCCAGAAAAGATTTTTTTTACAATCGGACGCTTCGAACCACGGTTTAGGAGTAGCTTTAGTACAAACAAACGACGAAGGACAGGAACAAGTCATCGCTTACGCAAGTCGAAACCTAACAAAGGCCGAAAAAAATTACAGCGTGACAGAAAAAGAACTACTAGCGATCATCTTCGGTGTAGAAAAGATGAAACCCTACATCGAAGGATACCCATTTTCAATTATCACAGATCATCAAAGTCTACGATACTTACAAACAATGGAAAACCCTACAGGTAGAATAGCTAGATGGGCAATACTGCTGCAACAATTTGACTTCGATGTCATTCACAGAAAGGGCTCCCAGAACGTCCTGGCCGACGCGCTCTCTAGAGAACCAGTAGATCTGGTTTGCATAATAAACGTAGAAGATGTAGAACCCGACGAATGGTACAATAAAGCTTTCAATAAAATCCAGACAAATCCGCAACTATTTCCAGACTACTCTATCAAAGATGGACTTCTCTATCGACACTTCTGGGACAAATACGATTTAAAAGAGACAGAGGTATCCAACCCCTAGAAACTATGCATCCCAAACCACAAGAGACAACAACTCTTGGCAGAAAACCACGAGCAACCGACCGCAGGACATCTAGGAATAGCTAAAACAATAACCCGCCTAGCTAGAAAATACTACTGGCCAGGGATGTTTAAAGACGCCGCAAAGTTCGTCAGGAACTGCAAGAACTGTCAGCAATTTAAGCCGCAACAAAGCTTAACTCCAGGCCGCATGCAATCTACACAAATTCCCCCACATCCATGGCACACCGTTTCAACCGACATCATAGGACCCCTTCCAACATCCAGCAAAGGAAACAAATATATAATGACATTCCAGGATACCTTTTCAAAATGGGTCGAAGCCATACCGATCAGAACAGCAACGGCAAAATCAGTCTGTCAGAACTTAAAAGATAAAATCATTATGAGATTCGGATCACCCAAAGAGCTAATATCAGACAACGCAAGAACATACGATAACAGGGAAGTACGAAAGTTGCTAGACGAATTCCAGATTTCTAAAAGAAACATTCCGCCATATTCACCCCAGAATAATCCAGTAGAAAGAACAAACAGAGTAATTAAAACAATGATAGCTCAGTTCTGCGATAATAACCATAAGAAATGGGACACGAGCCTTCTAGAACTACTATTCGCATACAATACAGCTAAACACGATTCAACGGGTTTCTCCCCAGCCTTCGTGAACTTTGGACACGAACTAGAAATTCCAAGTAAAGTCGTAAAAACCCCAAACGACACACAACATACCGATCAAAACATAAAATGGCATAAACTACGAGAAAACATTCGAACTAGTACGTACAAACCTGGCAAAAGCTTTTACAACTCAAAGCCATTACTACAACTTACGACGAAGAGAGTGGAAACCCACAATAAACGACAAAGTCATGAAAAGGGAATACCAACTCTCAAATGCCGCCAAAAATTTTAACGCCAAATTAGCACCGAAATTTTCAGGCCCATATACTATAACAAAAGTGTGTTCTAATGTAATATTCAAATTAAAACACGACGATAAAAACCGTATAATAACAGCTCATATCAAAGACCTAAAACCCGCATTTACCGATTTCTAATCAGTCCAAGCACTTACAGTCAACACCAAGTAGTGACAGTATATTTTAATACAGTTTACCAGTAACCTTCAAATATAATGTCAGACACGTTAGAAATATATTACAGTGACATAGAAATGGACGGCACAGTTACGCCGCCACCATACACCGTTCCAGAGTTAATATCACCATTGGGAAACACACCAAAACCTAACACCCGGGCAAAGGCTGCGAGCCCCTGATAAAGGCTATTTCCAAATTTAAAAACCTTTTCGATGAACCAGCCATGGGCATCACAAAAATTCAGAAAGTCCAGTCAATTCCAGTGTCAATCCCGCTGCTCTCACTAATTCCGCCGCAGCATAAAGGAAAAAAATACAGACTGAGACTCCCGAACCGGGTGCTGAGGATAAAAACCAATAATTGAAGCCCCACGAAGGAAGACGTTTTTTTAAGAGAGAGGAAGACGATTTTTTTTTAAGAAGACGATATTTATTTTTTTTTAGGGCGGACATTTTTTATTTCGATGTATTGTAAATTGTTTTTTAGGGTAACCAAGTACCTGGCAAGGAATAAAAATAAAAAAATTCTGTTCCAAAATTTTTTTTTCCCAGGAAGAGGGGGTGTAACGATGAGTCCAAGCCATCACCGTTAAACCAGCGTGCGCGCGAACCAACCCATGAAGTAGGAGTGTATCGACAGTAGAAAGGGCAAAACTTTGCTATATAAACCGCATTATTTCCTCATAGAGGCAGAATCGACAGGTGTTGACTGAAGGTTCTCTTCTTCCCTACCCCGGCTTGTGGACGTGTTGAGTTCACAAGTTGTTTCCGTTCCATACCGTCGTACCCGGAGAGCGTGTTGAGCTCTCCATTACCCGTACTCCGAAGCAGTCGTGTTGAGACTGTCGAGGAGTGTCCTATTAACCCGAATCACTTAAGGGACGTGTTGAGCTTTCTTTTCTTTGTACCTATCGTCCGCTGTTACAACGTTCACGTAAAATTTCAAAAACACACTCGCTTGCCGATAATACTATTTTCATACGACAAGGTCAAACTTAATTTGAATAAATAGGCCAGGTACTGAGAAGACTAAACCAAGTTGTAAATATGTACATAAGATTTTTGTCAATTTAATTTAAGGAAGACAATAAAGTTTTATTTTTATTTTGAACTCTGTCTCTGACTGTCCAAAAGCTACCCGGATAGTGACTCCTACGAGAGGACGTCACAGAAGGAAAATTGTGGACAAACGACATATTAAAAATCAAAGATCGGGCTCTGTAGGCCACAGATCTTGGATCTAACCCTTATACATATGTATAATTCACATTAAAAAGTTTTTTATAAAAACATGGTTACCACATACAGTAACGACAACAGCTGTCTTTGACTTACATTTTTGAAGTAACCAGTAACCAGTGAAGTACTTCAAAAATGTAAGTCAAAGACAGCTGTTGTCCTTACTGTATGTGGTAACCATGTTTTTATAAAAAAACTTTTTAATGTGAATTATACATATGTATAAGGGTTAGACCCAAGATCTGTGGCCTACAGAGCCCGATCTTTGATTTTTAATATGTCGTTTGTCCACAATTTTCCTTCTATGAAGTATTTATTGCCTAATTGACGATAGCTCTGATGATGACATTTATTATGTCGAAAGTATACTTAGCTTAATTAATAAATTAATTTACACACTATCAATTTTATTGAAAACATACAAAACCAGCTTACCAGTTAGACCTTAATGAGTCATGTCTTGTAATTGTTTTTAAAAATAATTCCCAATAGAATACATAAGAAATTAGATGAAGGCATAAGTAATACACAAATGGGATTTAGGAAAGGACTGTGAAAACACGAGATGCACTGTTTATAGTAAGTGTTCTATTATTTCCTTTTCGATGGTAGAATATTTAAGCTCGGTCTCGTTCAGTGTTCTTGATGCATATGCAATGGGTTTGTCTTGTCCTACAGGAACCTGTGACAGGATAGCACCTATAGCAAAGTTGCTTGCATCTGTGGTGGCAAATCCGGATATTGTAGAAGTGGTTCGTTGGTTAACAGGTTTTTGCAGATTTTGATACAGTTTAGGAATTGTTCTGTGTGTTCTATCTTGGCATCTTTCTTTAAACATGAGGTGAGCGGTTTTGTTATTTTTGCGAAATCCTTAATGAAATTTCTGTAATGTCCAAGTAATCCTAGAAATCCTCTAATCTGCAAATTGGAGATGACCAGGGTGATTAACTTGGTCTGATAATGCCTTGGTACAGCATTGATGTGATCTGTTTTTGAACCTCTTCTCGATGTACGTGTGGATATCGATATGATTTTGTGAAAACTGGGACTTCATCCATTGTTCGTATGTGGTGTTTTATTTGATTTGTAAATGTTAAAGTATCATCAGGATTATGGAGTATATCTACAAATTTTCTGCATAAACGTCTGATGTGGATTTCTTCTTCTGGATTTAGATGATCTGTTCTGATTAGAGGATCGCTATCTATTATTGTTTCTGTTTCCATTGGAATGATGTCCGAGATATACAGGTGATATTCATTAAGATCTATTGGATTGCTTCTAACAGGATCGGTGAGTGCTACTTGAATAGTTTCATCAGTATTGTTGATCATTTCGGTCCAGGCTAGATGATTGCAGGCTTCACTTATGGAATTTAAAAAGGTAGAATTTTAAATTAATATTAGAGTTAAATTCTGGGAAGATTGGAATTTCAGCAGAATATTCCTGTGAATGGTTTGGAAATATTGAACTGACTACAAACGGTTCATGTTTGATAAAATTTTTATAAAATTTGGATGCAATTTTGGGGTTAAGAAATGATTTGGTTGCCCCTGTATCAAGAAGAAGTTTAAGGGGAGGATTTTTAATTTCGATATATGGAAGTTCTTTTTTATCTGAATAAGAATTGAATTCATCTGAATATGCGTTCTGATTTGGATAGTAGTATGTCTGTTCTCCATAGTAGGAATCGGTATCGTTTTCGTCTTGTTGTTCAATATTAAACCGCTCCTCTACGGTGGACTTTGGGGTGTGTGGTTGCTGTTGCTGCGGCCTAAAGTTTATGAAGCTTGAACCTCTGATATGTCCCGTTTGGCGTGTACTTATAGACATCGGTGTTGGTTTGTACTGTTGTGGTGGTCTGCTTGCCCATGGATTAGGTCTTGGAGGTTGTGTGTTTGCCATGAATTGTTGCCTTGGTGGTTGGAATCGAGCGGGTTGTATTGGCCATCTTGGGGTAAATGTTAGTGGGGACGGTGCTGGATTACTTCCAAAAAATGGTTGATGTAACTGTGGCCTGGGCATGGGTTGTGGCCATTGTGGTGGTGTTGTGAACTGCGGCTGTCTCTGGGGTTGTATGTGGGTAGAATTCTTATTTGGCAATTAAAAATTGGTTGTTTTCTGCAAATATCTAATATTGTTTTCTTCTTGGATGAATTGAAGAGAGAAAGCAACATCTGTAGGCCTCATTGATCGTATGGTTGATCCCAATGGTTGTCGTAATTCTGCTAGGAACGTAGTTAGGGCCTGTTGTTGAAAAAATTCCTTTTTGCTCCTCTTTACATCTGCATTTTCGGTATGTAGTTCGATGTGATTCGAAATTGTGTTTAAAAGTGACATTACTTTCTCGTGAAATTGTTGAGGAGTTTCTTTGGGTCCTTGCCTTAAGTTTACCATGTCTCTTGTAAGTGAATTTTCATTACGTTGATCGGCAAAGTTTTGAATTAGTATGGTCCTAATTGTGGGCCAATCTGTACACCCATATACGGAAATGATTTCTCGAGCTCTTCCTTTAATTTTATTCATTACACCTCGAGTTATCATGTGATTTTGGAAGTTATCGGGATTATTGTGATCCCAGAAATGATTAAGAATCATTGTAGTAATTTCAATGAAGTTGTGAAGTTCATTAGGGTTACTATCGTAATCAGGCCCGATGGAAAGATCTTTATTGACGTCGAAAACTAGAGCGGGAGCGTAGTATAGCGACATAGTATTTAATTGACTAGCGGGAGTAATAATTATAGATGGTATATCTAGGCTATTTAAAGTATTATTTAAGGAACTAACGTTGGTTTTTAAACTAAATTGAGAAGCGAAGTTATTTTGCAAAATAGAAGCAGCACCAGGTTCGATAATCGATTCACTAATAGTTGAAAGAGAATTACTAATTCTAAGAGATGAAGCTTGTGAAGCAATTAAATTATGATTAGAAAAAATATTAATATTGTTACAGATAAATGATGATGCTTGGATGCATTTCTTTTCGAAGGAACTGGTTTCTTTTCTTCTTTCGCTTTCTTTCTATCGTATTTCGTCATATAAATTGATTTCTACACTTTGACACTGAATTTTCGTTGACTTCTGGGTTTGAACGGCCTTAGTTTTCCCTGGAAGTTGGTTGGTTCGTAGCGGGTAAACGTTTAAGAACGACGAGGATCTTCTGTAGACTCTCCCACTATCTTACTACACTGTGCCACTTAAAGGTTTTACCTCGCGAAGGTACTTTTTAAAAAGACCCTTTATTAACTTTTACAACTATACTGCACTGATTTATTGATTGAAAATAACTGAATTTAATTACAATACTATTTTTTTATATAAAAATTAAATGCTGACAAAACTGTTGATTGGGTTTGCTGACCTCCGAGTTTATTGTACCGAGAAGAGATTAAATATGCGATATGGCCACGAACATTTGGAGTATGTATATCAGTCGCAGTTTACAAATCGAAGACAAAAGAGAGATGAGGCTCTTCAAGAATATGAGGTAGATATTGCCAGATTAGTACGGTATGCTTATCCAATAGCTCCCGAAGACATGATGGAGAAATTGGCCGTTTTAAACATTTATTGATGGTCTTCGTGATCATGAAATGCAGAGAACACTGCGATTAGTTCGTCACAAGACGCTGGTTGATGTCTTATAAAAGAGGAAGGAGAAGAAAATAAACTTGACCAGCTCGTTAATATGATGAAAAGTATTACATACAAGAAAACGAAGACCATAAGATGCTGGAATTGTGGCAAAATAGGACACGTACGAAGTTCATGTAAGCACCCTAAGTACGACGCACATCAAGAAACTCACCATCACGAAAACTAGAACGGGTTGGCCTTAGGGGGACAGCTTCAACCCGGAACTTTTCCAAATACCCTCTCATACTAATAGCTTCTTTAAAATTTCGTGAAGATGGAGTATATATGTAGATGGAGAAATAAATAGTAAAAGGCATACGTTATTGGTGGATACCGGAGCGACCAGAACCATTATACGCCCGACAGTTATAAATAGCCGTAAGAAACTGTTACCAACGAGGTTGTGACTTCGGACCGCTACAGCTGAAAATGACAACATTCATGGAGAAATCCAGGTACAATTAGGAATTGAAGTAGAAAAGTTCGTCCATACTGTTATAGTTGGTGACATCGAAGAGGATGTTATATTAGGAATGAACGTAATGAATATGTATGGCTTTTAAGGCCGATCCTCGAGACTCTGGGCATAGGTAAATTCTAATGTATAAGTTTATATCAAATAACGCAAAAACTATGGCAGATATTGAGATGATTCTTTTTTTATATGAAAGGTCTTAAAAAGTTCTAGTGCACTATTTGGTGGTAAATTAATAAATTGTTTAAACAATACTTTTTTTTTAAATATTTTTGGTTAAAATAAACGTAATTTTTTTTTTAAATAGGGCACTAGAGAATTTGACCCACTTTCCGAATCTGTTTTTATTTTTAACATAAAGTGTAACACAAAGCAGCTATTTGGTATAAACTTTTAAAAAATTTAAAATTTCTGCTAAATGTAATTCTCTATCCGTCAGCACAAGCTGTCCTTGTCGGTGGCTTCTGGATTCTCGCCAGCAGGTAGGTAAGACCCTCGGAAGAGGATAAATAATGTTGAATAACATTATTAGGGCTTATCCGAATTTTGACAAACAAGTGTGTTTATTGTATTTAAAATAGGACATTTTATATAAATAAGCAGTAAGTAGGTACCTATAATTTGATTAAATTTTTATATGAATAGAAATATTTTCTATTAACTTGTGACATTTTCCTCCTAAATATGTATACTGTTTTTATAATAATACTATTGTTTCAGTATTTTCTTATATAATAATAATTTATTACATAGAAACAGCGTAGAATTTTGGTTAATCAGTAAGTACATTTTTTTTATATTTCAATCAGAATTATTATTTTCTTTTCTTCATCTTTACATCAGCTCAGAGTAATAACCAAATATTTTGCAGTATTTGAATATGAAATTTAATTATATATATTTATTGGTTAGCAACCTACCAATCGTAAAAACAAATACTGCTCAAAGAAACAATGTACAGCCTCGGAACCGGATTGATGCTATGAAGACGACTACGGCAAGAAGTAAGGACAAGCGAAAAACATCCAAAACTCAGATAAGAATTACTACTTGGAATATCAGATCACTCAACTCAAGGGACCAAGAAATAACCCTAAAAAACCCTAAAGAAAGTGCTAAAAGAGAAAGAAATAGACATTTGTGCTCTACATCAAACAAAAAATAAAGGAAAAGGTCAATCAAAATTAGGTGAATACATACCAGTGGAGTAGCAAAAAAAAACAGGGCCAAAGAAGGTGTAGCCTTACAAATACACAGAAGGTATTAAAATTTACATTAAAGAGTGTGAATACATATCAGAAAGAATAGTAACAGCAAAGATAAGAGTGGAGAAGGAACACCTGAACATTATCGGAGTATACGGCCCAGAAAATAATAAGCCTCAAACAACAAGGGAGCGTTTTACGACCAATTACAACAAGTAGTAGATTAACTCAGAGACAAGATGATAATTCATAGCTAATTTGATTATAATAATTAAAGAATTTCATTGATGCCATGTTAAGGAATGGGATTTGTATTTTTTGTCAAAAAATTTGCACAAACATTGTACCTTTACAGGATCCTCTACGAATTTTCAAAAATGTAGTTCAAATGGTGACTAGGAAGAACCTACAAATCCATTCTGTGATGTATTTCGAACAAGCAATTTCAAACTAATAAAATTTTCTATATCTCCAGATCTACTCAATGGATTATGACCATTCTTTTTTAATTTGTATGTAATTTCTACGTACATTACAAATATGTAATTTGTTTATATATTAATTAATTAATAAATAGTCTAGTTTGTTTAAACAATTCGTGCAAAAATAATTTTCTTCCAAAAATCTATTTTTTTAATACTAGTATCAATAATCATAGAAAAAATTGCGTTTGTTGCATTAAATTGTTAATAATTAAAAAAAAACTCCAAATTCAATGCAGGAAACAAGTAGGTTTTCTTCCGATAGGTCTACAATAACTAAAAAAGTTGTCAGAGACCTGGATTATTGAGTGTCACGAACAAGGTCTATTTTTTGCTTATTTCCCTGGAGCACAGTATAGTGCTTTAAAAAGAATTCTCTTAAAGCACTATACTGTGCCTGGAGTATATATTTGATTAACATCGGCGTAATTTCTTTGTCGCTTCCTCGCTGGTTTTGCATATTTCTATGATAGCAGTATCATCGGTAAATGTTGCAATTGCATTATTTTCTAGAACAATAATATAACACGTATACAATAGGTAAAGACACTTCTTTGTGGCAGTCCTGCTGTAATTTCTTTCAGTTCCGTATATGTTTCTTCCTGTTTAATTATGAAATGTCTTTACAAGATGCAGGAGTCAATTATTTAAGAGTATCGTTTTGGTAAATGTAGTCTTAGTTTATAGTTATGGCATCTTGCCATACTTTATCATATACCTGAGTCACGTCCTAAATTGTCCATCATATTATCCTTCATGATCCATATTTCACATCCATATAAATAGTAATACCGTATATTTTATCATCATCATCATGATCAATGGCACTTCAACTCTTCGTGAGTCTGTGACGCGGATACTATTGCCTCCCATATTTGTCGGTCCTATGCCAGTAATTCCCATTGTCGCACTCCCATTTTCTCTGGATCTTGGAGTATATTTACATATAACAAATTAAATCCTTAGTTGTAAATTTTTGAAATAAGTACTCAGTATACATCTAAGTTTCATAAATGCTCCTCATAAATCTCATAAATCTAAACTTTTGTAATCCGTTCTTTGTTGACAATTAGTTGCATAGGGCCGACGTTTACTAACCAAAAGTAAATTATCTTAGTTCTTTCATTTGACAATAATAATTGTCTGTTAGATTAGTATTGTAATAAGTGAATTCGTCTCTTACTGAATGATAATAAACAACACATCAAACTTATTCTGAAACTATTTCTTTTGTCATGTTATATTTTATTAGGTTTTATTAAATTCAATATTAAAAATCAAAATTGGAAATGATAGCGTGACTAAATTATTCCTTCCTTCAAGATATTTTAAAAAGAACTGATTCCTATTACTATTCAGTGCAAGGACAGTTATTTTGTTATTTATATCGAATAGAGAATACTGTTAGTTTGCGGTATGGACCCCAAAAAATATTTTATTTGAAAATATTGATAAAGGTATGGAACTATGGGAAAATATGCTACAAAAATTGCAAGATTCTTATTATAATCTTTATTTGGAACACCTTCTGAAGAAACATTAGACATAATTCTATATTTATATAGTTTCATTTTATCAATTTTAATGGTCATGATACTAATCAAATTTTTATGATATATAATTATAATCTTTTTTTATAATTTTTATTTTCCGTAAACTTTAATCTACGTTAAAATTCAGACCGCCAATTTTTCCGAAAAAAGTAACAAATAAATGATGTATGTATACCTTTGTTACATTGTAAATTTATGAATAGATTATATTACTTTGATCTGTTATTCTATTTACTCAAAACACCACTAAAGAGAAATTTATGGTTTATTGTAAGCCCAAAACCTGTCACTTCAGGGGTTGTCCCGATTGTATAATCGGCTCGAGTAAAAGATTAACGCATTTTTGACCTGGGCTTGAAAGAGATATCTGAACGAAGTTTAGAATATTACTGCATGAACAGATTTTGTTTTCGTAAAGAAAGAAATTTTTGAAATAGAGATAGCCCACTGAAATTTACCGTTAGGATTTTCGAGGATGAGCCTTAATTGGATTTTAGGAATAAGATAATCAAAGTTGGTAACGAGGAGGTATTTCTTCATTCACATGATGACAACACTGTGCAAGCAGACGTTAAAGAAGATACAGTCGTACCTGCAAGAAGTGAAGCGATCATAGTAGCGCGGTTATAGGGAATTATGAACGAAGGGACACCTGTTATGATGGAGCCTTGGAACCATGACGACGAGGTTGGCCAAGGAATCATAAATGGAAAGGAATTGGTGACAATGGCTAAAGAAATTAAAATTTATCAATGTCAATGACTACCCAGTGACCATCAATAAAGAGACAAAAGTAGGAACTTGTGTACCTGTGATATCCACAATCCGTCAGACGACAACATCCGATAATTCCACCGACAAATTCGACCAAATGGTTGCAGTTGCTGGATAGTCTCTAAATCTGATGGAGAAAAGGAAATTAAGGGAATTTTTTCGGCGGTATCGTGATATTTTCGTACCGAAAGGAGAAAAGACGGGAGGAACTACCGTTGTTAAGCAAAAAATTTACTTTGGTTTTAAAGTCTGGATACTGTCAGGTAGAAATGGACCCAGTAGATACAGAGAAGACAGCCTTCACCACAGGATCTGGATTGTGGCAATTCAACGTTATACCATTTGGACTCTGTAATGCTCCTGCGATATTTTAGAGGCTTATGGAAAATGTGTTGAGAGGATTATCTTGGAAAACATGCCTGGTTTATCTAGAGGACATAATCGTCTTGGGGGAGACATTTAAAGACCATCTGAAGAATTTAGAAAACGTTTTTAATCGACTTAAAGCTGCCCAATTGATGTTGAACCCACAGAAGTGCCAGCTATTTCAAGGTAAAGTCAATTATCTGGGTCATATAGTCAGTAAAGAAGAAGTGGCCGTGGATAAGGGAAAAATTGATTCCATTAAGGAATGGCCAGAACCAACTGACAAACATCAAGTGAGAAGTTTTGTTGGACTATGTACTTACTATTGGAGGTTTATTAAGAAGTTTGCAGATATCGCTAAGCCATTAACGCGACTTATAGAGGAAGCAAGAGATTACCGCTGGGATACAGACTGCCAAAATGTCTTTGAGACCTTGAAAAAGCATTTAATCACAGCACCAATTTTAGGGTATCCACTGCCAGAAGGAGAGTTTATCTTAGATACAGATGCAAGTAATGTGGGAATTGAAGGAGTGCTATCTCAGATTTAAGGAGGACATGAAAGAATCCTTGGATATTTTAGTAAAGTTTTCTCAAAACCTGAGCGAAGTTATTGCGTCACGAGAAGAGAACTTCGAGCAGTAGTGAAATCAATAGAGCACTTCTATCAATACCTCTATAAAAGGAAGTTTTTAATCCGAGCCGACCATGCCACCCTTAAGTGATTGATGCAGTTTAAGAATCCAGAGGGTCAGATAGCCAGATGGATCGAACGATTGCAAGAATACGATTTCAAGATTGAGGCACCACATTGCAACACCGGGCCGGAGTTAGCCACAGAAACGCTGATTCTCTTTCCAGAAGGCCATGCCCAGCAGAGTGTTCCCACTGCAACAAAACGGAATCCAAGAAAGCAGCAGTGCTAAGAACAACGATGGTCAACGACGACTGGACGCCTACTAAGATAAGGGAAGAACAAGAGAGAGATCCAGTTGTACAGAAAATTCGAAAATGGAAAAAACCGTCGGCCACCTTGGCAAGAAAGATCAAACCTATGCTCAGTAGTTAAGACGTATTGGGCCCAGTGGGACTCATTTATTATGTAAGATAGCTTGCTCAAGAGAGAACTTAATAAAACAATTAGAAAAGAACTAAAACGCGACATACAAAAATGGAACGAGAACTTAATAGAGCGAGTCATTGAAAACAACAGAGGCTTAAAATGTCTAAGACCCGCACTGGGAGTTCAAAAAATCATCAAAATTAAAGACGCCAACAATAAGGTAGAGAAGGACAAATATAAAATAACAAATTTTGTCGAAGACTTCTACACATCCTTGTACAGCTCGCAAGGCCAGCCTAATGAAACAACAAAGGAGAACGTCAAAAGAAAAATAAAAAACGTGGGATCAGAAGTACTACCAAATATAAAGGGATACGAAATAGAAAGAGCTTTAAAAGAACTAAAAAATAATAAAGCTCCTATGACGGTATAATTGCCGAGCTCTTGAAAACAAGCAAGACGTTAACAATTCCTGTACTAACAGAGCTATTTAATAGATGTCTCCATAATAGCCAGATCCCTAAAGACTGGAACGCGAGTCTAGTAATACTCTTACACAAAAAAGGGGACAAATGTGATCTACAGAATTATAGACCTATATCGTTGCTCAGTCAAGTATACAAACTATTTATGGGAATTATTAATAACCGGTTAACCTACAAAATGGATAATTACCAACCGGTTGAACAGGCTGGCTTCAGCAAAGGATATAGTACATCAGACCATCTGCTGACAATGAGAACATTGATAGAGAAGGCAAATGAATACCAACTACCCGTATTTCTTGCCTTCATCGACTATGAAAAGCGTTTGATAGTATCAAGATGTGGACCATAGAACAAGCTATTAATAATTTAAACCACCTCAGATTCGCTGACGACATAGTGATTATAGCGAGCACATTCGAGGAACTGCAAATTATGTTGGGGGAACTAGCAGCCAGCTCCCAATACGTCGGCCTATCCAGGAATACATCTACCTAGGCCAAATCCTGAGACTTGACAAAGAGAACTAAAGTGCGGAAATTACTAAAAGAGCAAGACTAGCATGGACAGGATTTGGAAAACTTAGTTGGATACTTAAGAACCGCAAAATACCCCAATACTTGAGGAGCAAAGTGTTCAACCAATGCATCCTTCCTATCATGACATATGGATGTCAAACCTGGACCCTAACCAAGGCAAACATGAATAAACTAGCCACAACAGAAAGAACAATGGAAAGAGCAATGTGAGGTTACGACTGTCAGATAAAAAGAGGAACGACTGGGTAAGATCCAAAACAAAAGTCGAGGACATAACAACAAAAATTGCCAAACTTAAATGGAGCTTCGCGGGTCACACTGCTAAACAGAAAGACCAACGTTGGAACATTACAATACAATATTGGAGACTTTACGAAAGTAAACGACCAAGAGGAAGACCACAGATGAGATGGGTTGATGACATTAAAAGAATAGCCGGATCAAATTGGAAATATGTTGCTTAGGATAGAGAGCGATGGAAGGAGTTGGGAGAGGCCTATGTCCAAACATGGGCGACAGAAGGCTAAGAAGAAGAAGAAGAGCTTGCTCAAACGAATACTGGAAAATGATGACTGTTAAGAAAAGAGACAGTTGGTGATCCCAAAGAGCAGAATACGAAGTACTTCGTCAGTTACACTACAGTCCTATCAGGAGGGCATTTCGGTGTAAAGAAAACCCTTCAGCGAGTTCGGGAATGTTTTTATTGGATAAACAGTTCCGACCACGTAAAGGACTGGTGTAAGAAATGCACTATTTGCACTACGAGTAACGGACCTCACCGAAAAAGGAGATCTCCTATAAGACAATATAATGTTAGAAGCTTGTTTGAAAGAATAGCTTTGGACATTGCTGGGCCATTTCCAGAAAGTGAAAATGGAGGCAAGTACATTGGTAATAATTGATTACTTCACTAAGTGGGTCGAGATTTACGCACTTCCAGACCAGAAAGCCGCCACCATTGCAGTTAAGTTGATCCAAGAATATATCAGCCGATTTGGAGTGACTTTGGAGATTCATAGTGACCAAAGAAACTTCGAAAGCGATCTATTTCAAGAAATATGTAATAGACTAGGCATGAAGAAAACAAGAACTACAGCATATCATTCACAATGGGATGGTATGGTAGAAAGGATGAATAGGACAGTTGGCAAGTACTTGACAAAGGTGATGTTCGATCATCAGCGAGACTGGGACCAATATCTTCCGTGAAGAACACAATGGCCTACAGATCTGCTGTTAACGAATCAACAGGCCAGACACCAGCCAAAGGCCTATTCGGACGCGAGATGCGACTACCTTGTGATCTAGAGTTTGTGTGTCGACCTGCAGAAGATATAGCAGGTGAAGATTATGTGATCGAATTACGAAGAAGAATGGACGATGTACACGAGTTGGTCCAGTCCCATCTTCAGATCGCTATCGTTCGAATGAAGAAACGGTACGATACGTAAGCAGAAAAGGGGTGCTTTAAGAAGAACGACAAACTCTGGCTCTATAATCCCAAGAAGCGAAAAGGTTGTTCTTCCAAGTTGCAGCAGTTTTGGGAAGGTCCATACTTTGTTATGGAGAAGATCAACGATGTCATCTATCGAATAAGCAAGATTCCGAGGGGAAAGCCGATATGCTGTACACCATAACCGGCTGGCGTCTTTGGTGACCACGATGTAGATAAAGAAGTAGAAGTAAACAAGTCCAAGATGTGCCTGACCTCACGTTTGAGGAATTCATGGAGACTATGGAGGTACTCGTAAAGCATGGTGTTACCACTGAAGAAAATCAAGATCAACTCGTGCTTCCCGATGACTACTCACTGGTCCTTACCATCCCGGCCAGTATCAAAGACGCACCAGGATTAGCATCCGTCTTTCGAAGGAAGTTCGGTCGAGTTGCAGAACTTCAATGCCAAGTTCCGGCTCCCGGGAAAGCCTTGAAACTCCAGGATGCATCACGTTACCTTTTCTACCTGGTAACAAAAGACACTACCCGTGACAAACCTACCTACCGAGATGTATGGGAAGCCTTACTTCAATTAAGAGAGCACGTACTAGAGTCCGACGTGCAAAAGTTAGCCATGCCAAAGTTAGAGTGCCGCCAATTAAATTGGAGGGTTATCCGAAGTATGGTGGAGGTGATCTTTAAAGACACCGAAGTCTAGGTGTTAGTCTGTTGCAATCCGCATAGTTACTGACGCAGAGAGAAAACCGTTCCTTATAATTTTTATACAACTGGAAGTTCTAAATGAGGGTCCAGTTGCCGATACCAGCATACCGTCCCAGTTCCAGTACCGACGAGGTTCCAGGAGGAACCATATTTTAAGAGGTGGGCAATGTTACGATAAATATGATTCATATTTATCCTGTAAACATTTTATTATTCTAACAAGTAGTTTCTAGTAGGTTCTCCGATCCGCTAAAAATCCTGTCTGGCGTTCCATCTTATTCTAGAAGGGTCAACACTGGTCACCATCCGAATTCGAAGGGACTCTAGAATAGCGGCTACTATTAACAATTCAAATTCTTCAGCTGCTTCTTTCTGCACCTTTTCCACGCTTCATTTATATTTTCATGTTTTAGTCTGGTTTCTAGTTTGATGTCAATATTTTGTTTATATTCTCTTTTTTTGTTTATATCTTTAAGTCCTTCTACATTGTATAATTCATGTTTAGACCTTATTTATTTTTATTTGTTTAAAAAATTCTGGCCCTTACACTACTTTCGACCCGTTGTGATTAGAATCCGATTTGCTTTCCTAGCGCGGACGTTTATTATATTAGATTGGTGATTGGTGTCTTGAGTCTACAATAATATGATCTATCATATTTACTGTAAGTCCATCTGGTGATTTCCAGGTGCCTCTGTACATCTTTTCGAGCGAAGTTAAAAATATTAGAATTTCTCAGAAATAAACTTCGAATCTTGATAATTACGTTTCGTTCTATTTACTACCTAATTCATAGAATCAGTTGCGGGGAGGATTGTATTTGTAACAGTATGATTCATGTAGGTAATGTATTACTCAATGTATAAATTTTTACAAATAACACGTTTTGGCATGATTTAAAAGACATATACGTACAGACCAAACAAATATCTGTGGTTGTTAGTACTCTTTCTATTGATAACCTAAATTGACGTGACTGAAAACTTATTTCATAAACTATGTAGATCTAATGTATTATTTTTTATTATCATAAGCCATGATACTATAACAACAAGATATGCTCACTTGCTGTTCTAATTTTAATTGACTTTGCACATGTCATAGCGAGACAAAGCCAGGGGACTTGTATGTATCATATTGTAAGATGCATCATATGGCGACGTTGTTCCATTACTGTAATTTTTGTCTATGACTGTAATGAACAACTTCAAAACTTAAACTGTTAACGGTAAGTATACCTCGATGCCATATGCATCGCCTCGATGCCACTAAGAAGTCATAACTAGTTACTTTCTGTGAAAACGTGTTTTGAAAATTAATAAGTAATTTGTAAAATTAATTAAAAAAATATATAAATCTACGATTTGATTGTGTGTATTACAAACAAAACAAATATTGCTACAAAAGATAGATTAAATATAAAAGGCCGGCAAAATGTAAAGAATTTGACCATAAAGGAAAAGCGGGTCAAACTTGAAACTTTTACAATCTTTGTGATTTTTCTTTTGCGGTATTGTAATTATCTTTAATATTTTGATTTGAAATTCGTATATTAAAATACATTTTACATCTAAAAAAAAGTAATTTTACATCTAACATTTACATATTTTGCAACTTCTATTAAGTTTTTTAAATAATTTTTTGTTATTTTTAATGTGTCGCCATTATAACTACGAAAAATATGTCCCAGTTCACTACATACTACATACATCCAAAGTAACTTTTTTAAAGACCTATGAAAAATAAAGTATTACTTCAAGTTCTATTAAAATGGGCATTATCCATAGAAACATTTGATCTGCTGTTATTAATATTAATATATTCATTCTCTGCTGTTATTAATATTAATTCTTTTTATTTAATAGAATTGCATCAAACGAAAAATTTTAATTTAATTTTAAAGTTTAACTTACTGTCCATGATACTGACTATAAGATAAGATATTGCGCATGTTTTTGTGACGTCATTGGAGACTTGCACGTTCGAAATGTCAGTTTTTGTATATATCAATAAATAATCTTTAATAAATAGTTTGGAGATATCCTTATGTGTACGATTATTGTAATTATTAAACATACAAATCTCATTTAACTTTAACAAGAATTCAAATTCTAGTCTCCAATGACGGCGTGCGCGAACCCGACCGATTTTGAGCTACGGGAAGATCCTATCTTGTTATTCATAGTCAATGACGTATAATATATAGACTATGCAGTCCCCTATTCTCGCTATAGAATCGAGTGTCCGAAAGATCTCGGCTCAAGGTTGAAGGTATGTTTATCACAACAGCGGCGTGCTCATTTATAATTTAATGACAATAATTCTTTTTTTAATTAAAATTAAATATTTATGATTTCTTTTTGTTCCCATCTATAAGAGAAATAATTATTTTGATAAAATAGTATGACATTTTACTAAAATAGTAAGTAAATAACTCTCAACAATTTAAAATAAAATTTGCTTGTCACACAAAATGGAGAAAATGTTTTCATACGTCCATGATGTTTCAAACACAAGCTCAACTTCGTGATGCTTCGTAAGAAATCATGAACTTCGTGCATCTTCGTATCAAAACAATAAACAATAACAAAGGTATTTATGTTTTGGACACTTTTTAAAGCGTTCACCGAGTCTATATATTAAACGTCATTGTTCATAGTATCATGTTACTGTCTTTAATTTTGACAATTTGGCATTTTGGCAAGTTGTCTCGGGCTTACGCCACAAGAACAAGCGCGTTGACTTATCTTGTTTTGTTAAGTATCATGGCACAGAATAATAAACAATCAGAATGTCCACTCTCAGATGCCGCCTTTGAAGTTTTTCACCACGCGCGCCATGTTTTAGAAGGAAACATATAACACAGACATATGATTTGTGAGGTTATGTAATTGTTTATATTTATGTTTAATTATATTATATTTATGTTATTATATTTAACAATGTTAATATAATTGTATAGTATGTCTATGACTGGAGTAAGTCAATTAAACCGGGTTAATTTTTCTATGTACACCACATAAACAACACTGGTTGTTTATGTGGAACTAAAACATGGCGGAACGTCTGCGCGAAGGAGATGCGCGTACTTAATTTTCCATGGAGAGTGGGCATTCTGATTGTTTATTATTCTGTGATCATGGTATCATCACAGAATATTATTATTCTGTGGTATCATGATCATAAGCAGAAAACATACGAGGAAACATATTTTTTACACGCCGCCAATTATTGAATTCAAAATTTCCGAGAATTCGTAATTGACATTTGATTTCGGCTATATTTGGTCACTTATGAAGTGATTTTAGATGACCAATTTAATTTTTTGTTTGCTATATAGACTGCAGTTGTTTGAAGGATTTCTTTATTATTCTGTGGTCGGGCTACCCCATGAGCACAGAATACATGTGGGTGTTGTTTTCTAAGTTAAGCTGGATTTATAGTTTGACGGACTGTAGACGTAGACGCACTGGAGACGTAACAAACGGGCTGTAAATATTATTTCAATTTATAAATCGACGGAGTGGAATTTTTGCGCATGAGTAGAAACAATGGCTAGACTGATGACCATGATACTATAATATACTTTTATTATTTATTATTGTTATTTTATAAATTCTTAACGTCCATGTAACAAATAATCAACAAAATCAAAATTCGAATATGTTGATGAGCAACTTTACAAAATTGTGGGCGGGCCAGACAGTTCACTTTGGTTGACAGCACAAAATTCCTTCCTTTTAATTGGCTAGACGCAAGTAACGTACTGTAAAAGATGAAAGTTGACCAACTCTTCCGTTACAGTGCGTTTCGCTTACGTCCCGTCATGCGTTTACGTTCATTTATAAATAAGAGTACACAAAAGCCTAAGTTGATCTTTTTCCAGTACGTCTGCGTCTACAGTCCGTCAAACTATAAATCCACCTTTACATTTTGCTGATAATTGATTTTCCTGAGTTTGGCAACACTGACTATTAGTTTCTGTTTTTTAAATGTCAAAGGTGACAGTGACGTTTATCTTGTGTTGATAAATTCTAAAATTCTTTAATATTTAAACAAAGGTTTAATAACGTAGGGTCTTTCAATAAATAATTTAGCGTAAGTTGTTTATTTTCTGTTAAAATATTGCACTAAGTTTTTAATTTTACATAAACTATGTTCCTATTATTTTTATTAGGCTTAAGTATGTGATACTAAAAATAACTATAAACAAGATTAAGTCACAGTTTAATGCTTTTATTTTCATCGATATACTGTGTACTTTTGTAAATATTTAAATGTAAATATTGTAAATATGTTTGTAACGTATCATTTAATTGGCTTTCATTTTTAAATATCCTTTGGACATAAATTTTAAAAGGTCAAATAAATGATACTTTAATATATATAACATATTATATACTATAAGTTTTTAAACTAATACTAATATTTATAATCCTTTTAGATGGAAGACGACGATCATGATGAACTACTACAATGCACAGATGATGAATCTCTGTCAGAGACAGAAGATCAATGTCTTCCTATGGACAAACCTGAAGAAAATTATACTCAAAATTTGTCATATTTCAGCCACACAAAAATTGAATTTTTAACAACAAAATTAACTTTAATTTTTTCAACAACTGTAATGTTAGTTCTTCTACCACTATACATTGATTCTATAAATGTTAAAGGCAATGTTTATTCATTAATTTTAACCAATACTGTTATTTCCACTGTAATATTTGTTATAACCATGGTAATTGCTAAATTTTTTTGTGAAAAATACAGGAATGTTAAAGTTTTAAACTTTCCAATTAAATTTTGGAAATTACTGCAGTTGTCTGGTGTTTACTTTTTGTGTGGATTTATGATAATTTATGCATTAGATAGAAAAAGAGTTGTTTGTCATTTACAAGATCCCATAAAAGGCATAGTACTGGTTTTCTCTCTCTTGTACTACTTTTTCTTCTGCAGAAAATGTAAGTATATCTTAATTTACCTAACTATTTTTGTAATTCTCTTGAATCCCTGCTAAACTTGTACTTAATAATTATAATTTTGAAGGAATTCATCTATCCTATTTATGTATCTGAAAAAAAAATGATATCAATTTATTATTTTAAACATGTGATACATATAAATAAAGCTAGATCTGTTGGACTAAATACTAAACAATAGTCCTTACAATTTACTTTGTAAAAATCATCTGATTGACTCTTTTTATTGATATTGGTTAAATTTTGAAAAATATCTAGGGAATACTTTTAGTGATTCATGCAATACATTGATGTTATATCTAGAAAGCATGATTGACAACTGCTCAGAAAAACCAAAAGTATGGCCATGATATGTAGTTTTTATGTGAATTAGTGGATCTATTGTTTTTATTGTTTTGTATCTTGTTATATAAGTTATTTACTTTTTTTATAATTGTTGGTAGAAGTATTTTTAATGATCAAATTATTTTTCTAATTAAGGGATTGTAAAATTCATATCAGTAATTAATCTATTCTAAATGGTGTTTGAGATTTTGAATTTGACCTAGATTTTTGGAATGATATTGTGGGGAGGGTCATCTAATTGCTTCAACAGACATTCACTATTTATAGGAAATTTGATTCTGAATAATATTAATTCAATCTATTTTTATCTTAAATATGATACTATCTGAGATATTCAGGATAGAAAGTTAAAAAATAGGGGTCAGTAAGGGTCCATTTTTTGTTCCAAAACTTTGTATTTTTTTTCCACAACTGTCTTAAAGTGTTCTAATTGTTCTCCTATAAAAATCTTAAGGTGTGACTCACTAAAACCAACTTAAGCTATTTTTGATGGATAAGTGACTGTGTAACAATTAATGCATAATCAGGTATTTTTCTTATATACATAAGTTGTCGATGTAGAACATTTTCATTACAGTGATTTAAACATTAAAGTGTTTAACAAGTATAATTTTCATATGTACTTAAAAATTTAAATATATATTTTTACATATTTTTTTTAGTAATGGGTCTACAGAGAATATTTTCAGCTACAACAATAGTAGTGGGTATATTTATAACGGTAGATTATGGATTGTGTGATGAATTTCGTTGCAGAGGATATGAACGAGAAAAGATTTCTGAAGATACTGGGGCCTGGAGTGGTCAGACCCATGCAATTTGGACAACTATTTATATTGCTGGTTTGGCTGTATTTGCAGCTTATTTTACATTATTGGATCGTTATATTTTAGCTAATAATGATCAGGTACAGTATTTATCATGCATATATAATTAAAAGTAAAAACAAAAAAATAATTAAAAATTCAAAATAGTGAAGGTCGTTATAAACAAATTACCAACAAAAGGGAAACTGTAATAAAAAAATCCCGTCAATGCCAATGAAAACCAGCCTAGAGTGACAAATAGTTAAAAGTGGGATATATTTTAAATATACAGCCAAAGGAATAATTTATAAGGAATTTAAATAGTTCAAAAAATATATTCTTAGTTTACAGAAGCACAAAATAATGCAACAATATAATACAGGAATACAGGATAAGGAAAAAACAAAAAAGAAAGCAACCAATGTGAACGGTGCTATGAATGAAGTATAAATAAATAGTGTAGTTATAAATTTTAGTTAAATTCTGAATTTCTATTATTTATTTAAAATATACTACTTTTGCTTATATATACCATTTCTAAAAAGGTCCTTTTGAATTTATTACCTTCATTGCACAAAATTATGTTGTCAAAATCCATGATATGGTCTTTTTCAATCACATGATTTGCCAAATCACTTTTGTGGGAAATAATGCAATTAGACAAATTCCTCCCAGTTTCACCAATATATACAGCCTTACACTGAGTACAATTGATGCTGTACACTGTATTAATTTTCTCTAACTTATCAATGGGATATTTGGTCTTAGAATACAGAAATGTAATGGTTTTGATGTTTTTTGTTGTTATTTTTACATTGTCAATAACCTTTAAAATTTTTATTAACTTAGGTGTTAATAATGATATGATGATGATATGTAACACCATATGTTTAGATTTTTTTAATTTTTCAAAAGCTTCTTCAGTTGGATTACTAACTCCTAAAATGTTGGATTACTATACTTACAAAACAATTTGTAGTTTGTCAAATTTTCTAGAAACTGTAAAGTTTATCAACATATAGAGAAAATATCTTAACAAAAAACAAAATTAACTACAAGGCACCAGAGTCCAATAATTTAATTGTCAGGTGAATTTAAATTTTACAGATGACTACATTTGGTTTTCTTGTGGTGATAACCAAAAAGACACTGCATCTTGTTTGTTCAGAAAATAGGAGCATAAACACATGTGTTTATTCTATTTCTTAGTGAGTGGTATTACCTTCACTGTGCGAATTGTTAAAAAGAAATTGGATGTCCCTTCTCCCTTGTTCGAAGGGAGGTTTTGAATGGCAGAATAAATTGACTATTTATTGAGTTGGGATATGGGATTTGATGTGATTCTTATTTATAGTGAAAGATAAGTAGGTGATAAATCTTGCTCAAATTATCTTTGTCAGTTCGTTTTTTAAGGGCTGATGATGTTTAAGAATGTGGCACATTTCTAGGAGAGATCTCTTATGATAATTTTGTTGTTTGGTCAGTATTTTGACGTTTGTGAAGTCAATTTCATGTTTGGTTGAGATGGAATGTTGTGTTCAGGCACAAGAGGGTTTCGAAATCCCAATGTCGCTTTTTATGAGAAGTTGGATGCCCTTGAAGAGAGCGGCCAGTCTGGCCAATGTAGCAGAAGTTACACTCTGTATAAGGTATGTGATAGACAACATTAGTATGTTCTAAAGGGGTCAATGGAGTTTTGGTCTTAGAAAACAACTTTCTATATTTCTGGTGTTTTTAGGGCTATTGTAATGGTTAAGTTTCTGAACAGTTTCGTGAGCTTATTAGTGATTTGGGGGAAGTACGGTAGAGAACCATATTTTGTGGATCGATCGTTCTGGGGTGGACGGGGAATTAAATAGATTAAATAAATATAAATAAACTAAATGGAAAAATTTAGTTTAAATTAAAAATAAATTAAATATGATTTAAATAGACGGTTTATAAAAATATCAACATATATATATATATATATATATATATATATATATATATATATATATTGTAGGCTCCGTTAATAAATAATATTGTTCTAGTTTTCTTAAGTTTATTTAGCGGAAAGAAACACTAATTGTACATAATTCGACATAATAGTTTTCATAACATTCAGATGGCCATAATTCATAATCACAAGTGTCAAGTCTAAACATAAAGTGTGTGGTTATCTTCTTTTTTTTTTTCAAATTGAGTGACAATCAGATCTGTCAATGGCGCGAAATTCAAATAAGACTACAGTTCGGCCATCCTGACACGTCTGATCGTCCTCGATCAACCTAATATTACAGTATATTAATTACATAACTAAGATATTTAACATTCATGACTTTCATAAGACATAACATAATGGATATTTGAAATGAACATTTTCCTTTAAAGTTTAAAACATACAGTAATAATAATAATAATTCATAATGAGTTAAATAAACAAATCATAATAATCATAATTCATAATGGTTTAAATAAGCAAGGCATAACATTCATAATAGTTTAAATAAGCACGACATAACATACATAATGGATTGAAGTGTCCATAGGGGTACAAATGGAAATCATAATATCCATAACACACCCTAACTGTCTCGATGTAATGGTACAAGTAATGGATTATAAATAAGCATAAACATAATTGAATAAAAATTAAACATAATTATTTTAACCCTAACTAATAATGAAATTGATTATTTATCATAAGCTCTAATCCTACTACTGTCTATAATTCCCTCATATGGTACTTGTGTTGTTTGGAACCCAACAATATCATTCACAATATACCTATCATTTGGTAGCTCTTTCACAATCTCATACGGTCCTCTAAATTTTGGTATAAGTTTTTTAGCTACTCCAGGGGTTGTGTCTACGTTGGAAATCATAACATATTGCCCCACCTTAAACTTTTGAGCCTCCTTATGCTTCTTGTTATAATACTGTTCATTTACATTTTGTGTCTTAATTATTTGTGCTTCTGCCTTAGTTCGAATCATTTCTAAATCCCGTTCTTCCTTATCAATATCTTGTAATGCTTCTCTTAAATTATCCCTAATCTTTCCTATTTGATCTCTTCCAAAAAGTAACTTAGCTGGGGTTTCTCCTGTTGATCTGTTTATTGTATTATTGATGCAGAATTCCACTTCATGTAATGCATTTGGCCAGTTGATTTGTTTTTCATCGGTTATCTTTGCTAGAAGAGGTGTCAATAACCTGTTCATGCGTTCTATTTGCCCATTGGCTCTCGGACAACCACTTGCAATCAGTATGTGTTTGATTGTATACTCCTCCAAAAATTTCTTAAAATCATGAGAGGTAAAACAAGATCCTCTGTCTGAACTGATAACGCTCGGTACACTATAATTGGCAAAATGTTCAGTTAAATATTTAATTACTTCTCCTGTATTTGTTGATTTGCAAGGATAGAACTTAATAAATTTAGTAAACCCATCAACAACTTCAAATATATATTTATTCTTATTAAAAGGAGCTAATGGCCCATAGTGATCAATATGAAGCATTTCAAAAGGTAAATTGCCCTTAGGTATACTATGTAGATATCCTTCTGATTTGGCACTTTTAGGATTGAATTCAATACACTTTAAGCAATTTTGAATATGATTTCCAATCTTAAATTTTAATTTTGGAAACCAATATGTCTTGGAAATAATTTCAAATGTTTTGTCTGTTCCGAAATGACCCAATTCATTATGATAGTGATAGATAACTGCTGACTCCATACTCTCTGGTACATAAAATGCAATGTTATCTTTCAGTTTTCTATATACTAACCCATTTCTTAATTCAAAGAAAGGATGATCTGTCTCCTCAAGTCTTTTTCGAAGATCTGAAATAACTGTATCCTTGGACTGTTTTAAAGCCAAAGTTTGTTCAATAGTATTTCCTTCTAATACCAGTACATAACTCACTCTGCTTAAGGCATCTACATGTTGCATTCTTGTATTTACTCTGTGCTCAATAGAGTAATCATAATTTTGCAATAACAAACACCATCTCATAATCCTTGGAATTATATCCTTTTTACTCATGGTTAAGCGAAAACTGTCACAATCTGTAACTATTTTGAAAGGGATTCCCTGTAGATAAACATGAAACCGTTTAAGTGCATACACAATACTCAAGCATTCAAGTTCGTAGCTATGGTAGCGAGACTCATAGTCAGTTGTTCTCTTGCTAAAGAAAAACACTGGGTGAAATTTGTCATCACTTTGTTTCTGAAGTAAAATTGATCCATAGCCTACTTGGCTTGCATCACAGTGTAGTTCTGTTTCCCTACTCGGATCATAAACTGCTAAAATAGGTTCTGATGTCAGGTTTGACTTCAAATTCTCAAAAGCTTGTAAATGTGTCATTGTAAATTCAAATTTGACATTTTTTCGTAATAGGTCATATAACGGCTTGGCGATGATAGAGAAGTTCTGTATAAAACGTCTAAAATAACTGGCAAGGCCTAAGAATCTATACACCTGCTTGGTATCTGTAGGAACTGGATACTCTGCAATAGCTTTCACATTATCTTTATTAGGACATATACCATTTTCATTAATCCTGTAACCCAGAAAATCTATTTCTGTTTTCAAAAATGAACATTTATCTAGTCTTAACTCAAGTAAATTCTGGCTAACTAATATTAAAACTTCTCTTAACACTTCTAGATTTTCTTCGATAGTCTGAGTAGCAATTAATATGTCATCAAAATATATTAAAACATTTCCTTGTTGGCACAAATCTTTAAAAATTTTATTAACAAACCTTGCAAAAATAGAGGGACTTGAGCTCAAACCAAAAGGTAATTTAAGAAATTCATACTGACCTGAAGGTGTAACGAATGAAGTATACTTAGTACAACTTTCATCTAAAGGAACATGGTAAAAAGCATTTTTCAAATCCAATTTAGAGAAATATTTCTTATTCTTTAACCTGTCTAAATGATCATCTATTAGCGGCAAGGGAAATTGATCTCTAATAAGATATTTATTTAAAGTACGATAGTCTACACACATTCGATATTCATTTGACTTCTTCTTGGTTAATACTACTGGTGAACAGAAAGGTGAATCACTTTCCCTAATGACATTATTTTCTAATAAATTAGCAAGAATTTCATCCAATGACTTTTTCTCTGCATAAGATAGTCTACGTGGTCTGATACTAAAAGGTTCATTTTTAGTTAAAGTAAGCTGTGCTTTGAAATCACACTGTGGTTTTAATGGTTTATCATAATCAAAGTAATATGACTTCAATAAAGTTTGAACACTAGTAGTTATTTCAAAAGGTAAACAATAATTAATATTCAAGTCTGCATCTAAATTTACCATATCGTTAATAAACAAAACATCTGTAAAAGGAAACTGATAGTCCTCCTCTGTTTGTACACAAGAGTTTTTATTTATTTTAAAAGAACCATTTGAAAAACTTATATTTTCTATGGATTCATTGTTTATAAAATCTCGATCCAAAAGTAGATTCCAACTAAAAGAATCTTTCTCAACAACATAAAATTTTAAATTTACTGATATGTCATCAAAAATAACTGTGTCATAAAAAAACCCTAACACTTTTAAAGGAGATTTATTTATACCTGAATAAGATTCAAGATTAGTAGAAGAAATAATATCTTCTGCCTTTACAAAATTTTCTGATATCAATGATATTGGACTCCCTGTATCTATTATACCATTTAATGTTATGCTATACTTATCTAGAACCAGGTTTAATACAAAAGGATCCGTTTGGCTCATAGGACGTTCCACTAGACCCATGGCTCCATTACTATCTCGGGTAGTTGAATCTGCAACTTGTTGCACCACTTGCTGGTTTCTATTAGGACAGTCTCTTACCATATGATCTTTGCTTCCACATCTAAAACATGATCCCCTATCACGCTTGGCTTGTCTGCACTCTGTCACTTTGTGTCCGGTACGACCACAATTAAAGCATTTTACAGGAACTGGCATCCGACCCTGTGTTGCTGTATGAGGTTGGTTCTGGCTAGAACTTACCCTATAACTTGATGCTGTAGCAAACCTTTGTCCACTTCCTGATACCTCATCTTTAACAACACTCCCCATTAACTTATATAAATCTTCAGTGCTATTGAGTGTGGATAACATCATTTTGGCTTGATTTTGAAGTAGGCGATCATCAAACCCATCAATCAGATAATGTATCATATCTTCATCCTCAACTCCTGCTTCGTTGCCCAGTAACAGTTTGTCATGGAAATATGCTGAAAAGCTTTCACTCTTTTTCCACCTTCTAGTCTCCATCTTTCTTCTCGACGACACTGGATCATAAGTTCTCCCATACATTCTCCTAATTTCATTTTTTAAACCTGTCCAATCTGTGGAAATTAAATTTGGTTTGCTGAGGTACCATTCCTTCGCTTTTCCGGTCAATTTTCCAATGACTAACAGTTGTAAAATATCAGTTGGAACATTATACACAGTTTTGATTTTTTCTATTCTTTCTAACCATATTGCAACATTCTGGCTTTTGTCTGTGCCTGAAAATTCCGGCATTAAATTTGATAATTCACTGTTAGTAATTTTTATGGGGTTATGTGTCGGCATCTGATTTTCTGGACCGGCAATTTTCTTTTTCTCTTCATAATCGAGGATTGCCTGTACCGCTGTATGAACAATTTCAGCTATACTCGCCTGAGCGACGGTGTTTCCACTTGTATTTTCAATTTCGGTGTCTGATCCCGGCATGGCTATCGTCAATACTAAACACAATTTTTAAATCTGCAAAAATATCGGCGATCCCCGTAATCCCACTTCTGATTCTGTAGGCTCCGTTAATAAATAATATTGTTCTAGTTTTCTTAAGTTTATTTAGCGGAAAGAAACACTAATTGTACATAATTCGACATAATAGTTTTCATAACATTCAGATGGCCATAATTCATAATCACAAGTGTCAAGTCTAAACATAAAGTGTGTGGTTATCTTCTTTTTTTTTTTCAAATTGAGTGACAATCAGATCTGTCAATGGCGCGAAATTCAAATAAGACTACAATATATATATATATATATATATATTATATATATATATATATATATATATATATATATATATATATATATATATATATATAAGAAATTGAATCTTTGCAGATAAGATAAGTTAAATAGTAAACTCTTAAATATTGGGAAAATCTGCAAGAAAGACTCTAATGAGTATCAATTGTTTCGCCGAACGTTTTCGCCAAAGAGAATTAATTTGGCTTCTTCAGGGCTGAAAGAGAAGAAATTATAATTAGCTACCATATATTATCTATTAAAAGACACTGGTGATCTTACCGTAACTTAGAATTGTAGAGTTAGAATGTTAAAAAACTTAGCTAGTAACAACATAGTAGTTTTTTTGTTACTATGTGAAAAAAATGTTTTTTTACTGTTGGTAATGTATGGTAGCTTTGAACTTCAAACGCAAAGGTGTACCCAAGGTTAATTAAAAAACCCAATGTAACTATATTTAAAAGGAAGTCATTCTTTGAATTGTCGGCAATAACTAAATTTTTGAATGTTTGAAAATTTAAATGAGAGGTTCTGTTTTATCAGAACGCGTGCGCTGACAATTTAAAGTAGGACTTATGAATCTTTATGTCGTTAAGGTTTATTGGTAAAACAGAATGAAGTTAAATCCCAGTTTAGGGAATTATTATTATTTTAGATTTTCTTAATTAAAATTTTTTTTTTATTGTATTATATTGTTCATGTATTATTATTATAATATCTTATTGAGATGTATCTAAGAAAAGCAAGGGAATGTTATCTTTTTTAATTAATGAAAATTATTATTAAAGTAGGTTGGTTGTTAATGGATATATCAGTCAAGTTAGTTGCAATACATCACAGATAACTGAGATAAGGTATGCTTATTTACAAAATTGTTAATGGGTAAATTCTTATTTTTATTAATATAATATAATAACCAACATTAGCCGTGAGAGTTTAATTGTTTTTTGCTAAATATATTAGTGTTAAAACGTTATTATTACTAATATTAATTTTAATGAATTAACACCTCAGGAACGCCTATGATGATACAAATTTTACGACCGTTTTATGACTTTGAGGCACATTTTATGCCATCAACAATTTGTGAACGGATAATAGCTAAGTTTTTTAACATTCTAACTCTACAATTCTAAGTTACGGTAAGATCACCAGTGTAATAGATAATATATGGTAGCTAATTATAATTTCTTCTCTTTCAGCCCTGAAGAAGCCAAATTAATTCTCTTTGGCGAAAACATTGGGCGAAACAATTGATACTCATTAGAGTCTTTCTTGCAGATTTCCCCAATATTTAAGAGTTTACTATATATATTTGTGTGTACACACGTCTTTACCTGTATATTTGTGGTATCACTTGTGTAGTAATACTGTTTTTCTAGTTATTCCAACAGGCAAGATAAAAATAGTATATAACTTTTATGATTATTTATATGTCCAACTTAAGAAGTAGTGTATATTATGTTTTTAATATATTTTTCAGGATATTCAAAACATTACGATTCCATCAACATTTCTGAGTACCGTTTCAAGATCTGTATCTTTTCCACATAATAGCAGTATGCCACCACCACAGTTTATTGGTAATAGTCCAAATTGTACCACACATCTAACTAAAAAGCAGTCTGTGGTTCATCTGGCTATGTGGATACATCTTTTTGGAATTGTTTTCATATTAGCCATGTTCTGGACAGATTTTTTTCCAGAGGTTGGAAAAGTAAGTAGATTATTTATCTCTTTACGAAAATTATTTTTGGGTATAATTTCAAATTTATTTTTTTTTATATGCGATGGTTCATTAAAGGAATACAAAATGGGAAAATATACGACGGACAATTATATATAAGAATTGAGATGCCGTATATATATATATATATATTATATATATATATATATATATATATATATACATACATACATATAAATAAATAAACGGTGAAAGGAGTACATTTCGTCAAATCTTCCGTGTATTAATTGGAGTCAATAGACTTTTATAACGTTATTTTTGTATGCCCTACGTCTTCAGACATACATAAAGAAATTCGTGTACCTCCGAGCACTAAGCATCGTGGGGCTCCACCCTCCCCGTAGTACCTGTGTTGCGTTACGAACTCCCGTTCATTGTCCTCCGGGGTGGAAACCTAAGCACAGCTGGTAGAGGAACTCAACCTCACACGCAGACAGGTGGCCACTGAGGAAATCTCCTCTTCCAATTGTGGGTACGTGCCGCAATCTTACGCCCTTAATGGGAAAAGGACATATAAGGGTCGCAGCTAGTTCAACCTCACTTTGGTTATGTGAAATGAAAGTAGAGTGGTCCCACGAGAAACTCAATGTTGTTACTTATAAAAAAGAAATAACACAAAGTAACATAAAACTAAAATAATAATTTAAACTAAAAACTATGAAAATTTATTAAGTAACCCTAATAGTTTGGCCACCTACTCCACATACATACAGAAAAGCATAAAATTATTAAATATATAATATAAAATAAATGATAGTTACCGCAGTATTTATCTGCAAAATATTGTTTTAAATAAAAAAGAATAATATAAATGTTTAGTGAGCAACAAACACTTAAAAGATATTAAGTAGATAGCTCTGTTAGATTATTGATTATACTAAAATTGACACTATCAGTTTTTTCCATCAGAAAATAGTTCAATATTTTTGTGCTAAGATAAAATTTGATTTAATTTCAGGGAGAAAATGCCAGTGACTTTTGGAACCATACCATCAGTGGTATTGCTTGCCATTTCCAGAAACCATTACCTCCCAACATGGGACAATTCCCGTGTGGTAACGTATTTATATTCTCATGGTTGTTCATGTGTTCCTATGTATTGTTCGTAGTGATGTCTATTAAATTTTTGATATTAACTCAGTCTGCAGTTTATACTATTGCTTCTATGTCGACGTCACTACCTCTAGTTGGAATTTGGTGGTCGCTTTTCCATGTCTCGCCACATACCATTGGTAAGTATATTTTACATATAGTTTTTACATAATGTATCATTTGCTTTCCTTTCTTGCCTGTCCAAGGAGAGAATAAATGTTGTTCTACGGCCACGTATACAACAGGAATAATAAAAATTCGTAACCAAAATCATCGAAGATGGCTTTCAATTTGATCTTTTCTTGATGACCAAGAATATCACCAAAAAATATCTGATCTGTTATATAAAAATTCACATCCTGTCAAAAATGGAAATAAATTTTTTTCTTTGCGAACTCAATGAATATACAGTGCGCGTCTAAAGTCCACTTCACCCACTATTTTATGAACCATAAAACTTAAATTAATACAGTTTGGAAAACTAAACTAAGGCACCCTTATATTATTTTTGTTACATTTTAGTGACGTAAAAATCTTTAAGGACGAATAGTATTTAAATTCTTTATCGAAGACTGAAAGAGTTTCTGAAAATTATATTACTGAAATAGATAAGATTTAATAATTTTAGACTAAGTAAAAAGCTCGCATAACTAATACAGCTTTCGGAGCATAGACTGAAGAATACCATAAATAGACTAAGGAACGATAAACTACGGTTTTTACCTTTTACCTAAACTAACCTTAGCCTTACCTAACCTGACGGTTAAGAGTTAAGGGTACATAAATACAATAGTAATACAATTTTGGGGTAACGCATTTACAGCTTGGTAAAATTCATATTGTTCCTGAGATCTGAAAACAAAAAACTAAATACATGGCGTGAGTACCTCATGTACTCTCGGCGGAAAAATTTTACTCAAGGTAATACTTAAAAATGAAATCCTAGCATTATTTAAAAAACATATCTGGAATATAAACTGCATCAAACCTATCCGACCTTAGTTCATAACTGTTAAACGTTCCAGCGTCCTCTGTAGAGTACGACCGGAATCAGTCTTCTCGTCATAAATTTCATGTATACCAGTTATCAACGGGAAGTGCCTACTTGATAACAGCATACTTTCGTTTACATTGCCTTTTTGTGTTCGTCACATTTTGTTTTGGACCGAAAGTGCGAACAACTAATTTGCATTAAGTTTTGATTTATATTCAAAAAAGTTATGCGAAAACTATGCACATGCGTGCAAACGTTTAAAAGTTAAAGTAGAGGACGATGTTGAAGAAAATATATTCACATATCTATCTAGAAGTTGGATTACATACAAAGTGAAGATATGGAGTCTGTTTTGGATAAAAGGAGGTCGCTGGTTAAATGATATTAGATAAATAATTATAAAGAAAAAATGTACTATTTTGTTTGTAAATAAATTAGCGGAAAATGGCAACTATCAATTGTGAATAAATTACGAAATTAATTGGTCTTACTCATTATTGTTGTCTCTACAAAGATTATAGACTTACCCCTTGAAATATTGATGTAAGATTCTTAGCCAGGGGAATCTCATTGGCACCACGTCGGAACGCCCGCCCGGTCTCGATGGGACGAGAACCGTTCAAACTAGATGTGTTTTGCTCACTGTCTTGTGTTGAAGTGTATATTGAAGTAGATATCTTAAGATCTTTACTAGGGCAAAAACCAGGGTGGTCAACAGCTCGTGGACAAGAGCATGCCATAAATCAAACCTATTGTCGGACGATCTTGAATGGGGGTAATTTAACTTAATTGTCACGGTAATACGAAACCTTACACTTGTTTCTATCTTTGTGACACAAAATTCAAAGGAGAAAGCCAAATTCTCCGTACTTAAAACATAAATGAGATAGCCAGTACAATTTTATGAAATAACAGGAAGTAATATATTTTAACCAAGTCGTTAGAATACAGCATTGAATTAGATCACATTACAGTACAGTAACAGAAAAATATGAAATGAAAAAATATGAAAAGAATTCGTACATACTTTTCAAGAGTCAAAATTTAAAAAAGAATAATGAAGGGCAACAAAGCTTACTTCCCGCTAACTGACATATTCGTTTCTAAAATCGTCCATCAGAAATCGAAGATTAAGGTCTATAAACCATATTATATCACTATTATGTTATCATCAAATTTAACAAAAGTCAATCAAATTTAACAAAAGTCAAAAGTAACAAATTCATGATTTTAACAAAAGTCGTCGTTAGATACGTGTAAACGTGTATCAACGAATGTCACGGAAAAATTCTTTGTTCTGTGGTCTATATAGTGCATCAATTTTCGCTACAAATTTTCTGCTACAAATAATTATGGATTATTATAATACATTGCTAAATAGTGTAACGAAAAAGCTAATTTCCAAGTATCCCATATTATTATAACATTTGTGGCACCTCAGCGGAATCATGATGCATATGTCAGACCAGAATCTTCGAGATGTGACGATTGAGGTACGGAGAAGCGAGGTGTTCATAATAGCGGCTAATAGAGATGGACTACACCAGATATTTCTAGAAATAATATATTCGGCATATAAACGGAATGCTAACTAACTAAGTAAGTTAGTTGATAGGATAATATCGTGCTGTAAGCTTATAAATAAATTAGAACTGCTCGTTTTATTTTAAACACACTATAATACTTATTTTATTCAAATTTTAGGTCTTTTAGTTTGGTCTCCTTCGATTACTGGTGAACTAATTTGTGGACTTTTGGGATTGCCTATTATCCTCGTTGGGCTCTTCTTACTATACAAAGCTCATTTGAAGGATTACCAATTTTCAAGACATAACAGCCGATATGTAGGTACAAACAATAATTTTGCCTGAAGGATTTGAAACACTACGAATTTCCTCTCAGTTGAAATTAATTGATTAGTTTCCTTAAGTGTGTGTTATTAGTCGGTATTAATCATAATTACCTGGAAAAATTATATTATTATTTAAAGTAGATACACGCATAACAATTTTGATGTCGTTTGTACACATACGACATGAAGAATATTAAGAATAATTATAATTACATTTTATATTATATTATATATATATATATATATATATATATATATATATTATATATATATATATATATATATATAATATTGATATTAAGAAAGATACATGGTATTAAAGTGGAAATTTAAAATTCTATTTTTCGCTATAACGTTTACGTTTGTAAATATTTATGGACAAAAATTTACAATTGGATGCTTTTGAGTAGGAGCAATTATAAATTGATGCATAATTTGATGTAGCTGATAGAAGGCGCCACATATTGCCACATATGTGGCATACATTTGCGCCTAATTTTTTTTTTCGATTTAAGTTAGCCCTATTTTTATTAAAAAATATTAAAGACACATTATTTTTACAAAGAAAAGGTATACTTGTTCAAAATTCAACCGTTTTCGAGATAATCGCATTTTATAAGTCAGCTGCATAATCATTCTTAGTTGTGATAATTTTGCGGTAAAGCACTGAATACCTGTGAATAAGCATAATTATTAATTTGTTCTTATTAAAACAACTCAAATATGATAATGTAATATCCTGAAATGCTTTGTTATTGTTGCTAAATGTCTTATTGGAGAGAAGCTTCTATCTTCTTCTTTAGAAGTTGGCCGTCATCATGTTTACAATTTCCTTTATATATCGCTCTTATAAGTTTCTATGCTGGCGTTGTACTACTTTTTCTTTATTGTAAAATCCTGAGGTGAGCGTCACGGAAGAAGCGCAACGAGACGGCGTCACGAGCGCTACGTGACGCCGTAGCGCTCACGCTATGGCGTCACATACGCCATACGATTTATTGACAACTAACGTTAAAGTTATCAATAAATCCCTTTTAAACTATAATCAAATTGCATTTTTAAACGTCTTACTTATTTTATATAATAATTAAAATTTACTATCAAATTAATGATCGAATATCAAATTTATATTTCAATAATAACTTAATATATTAAGTTTCACTTTGACGGGTCTGTATTTTGTTGATACGTTAGCAGGTGGCGCTACTAGCAAACTTAATTTATTGAATTATTTTATTATAATATAATTTGTTTAACATATAAATAATAAATAAATAATAAAGTTACTTTATTAAATGTTAAAAATATTATTTAAAAAATATAAAAAACATGATATGAAGCTAAGTGCTAGTCTACAGTGTCAGCTATTGTACCTATCACGTTTTTTTTGAAGGCAGTTTTGATGCCAGTAGACATCCCCAATGCATTACGGGAAATTTTATAGGAGGCTGATGTCACGAATGCTTTTGACAACTAAAAATAAGTCTTGTTTTGTTTAATAATTGATTTTTGCAATATCTAGTCTATTTTCGTTTCTTAAAGAAAAGCAGAAAATGCCAAGGCATATTAATTTTTCTAATATGGAAATGAGAGATATTGTTGCTATTTATTGTCAGCAACACTTTAACGGGCAAGCAGCGAAAAGGGAATATTTAAGAAGATACACAAACAGGCTGCAAACCAATCTTTAAACATTTAAACATCTATTTCGAAATTTAGGCGAAAGCGGTTCATTTCATCCTAAACGTGACAACTTAGGTCGACCAAAAATCATTACGCCTGATGAAAAAGATTAAGTAATGGTTCACGTTGACGATAATTCTGAAGTAAGTACACGATGTTTATCTTCAGCGTTAGGAATCAGCAAAACTTCAGTTTTAAAAATCCTGCACCGTGAGCACTTTCACCCTTACCATTTTACACCTGTGCAAAATCTATTACTAGCAGATTTACCTTTAAGACGCAGAGTTGCAAATGATATCCGAAATAGGCAAAATCTTGACAACTCGTCGATAGAATATTATTAACGGACGAAGCTACATTCACACGCCATGGTGTTTTTAATTTAAGGAACAATCATTTCTGGGATACTAAAAATCCACACGTTAAGACAGAAAGGCATTTCCAACATGAATTTAAAATAAACGTATGGTGTGGAATCATTGGTAATCATTTTTTAGGGCCACGCGAGTTATCTTGTAATTTGAATGGTGTGAACTATTTACAATTTTTACAAAATGAGTTTACTGATTTGTTGGATGAATTGACATTATACTTAAGGCAAAATATGTGGTTTATGCAAGATGGTGCACCACCACATTATACAAGGGCAGTGAAAACATACTTGAATACCAACTTTCCGGAACGTTGGATTGGTCGTAGTAGTCATTTTCCTTGGCCACCACGTAGCCCAGAATTTAATCCGCTAGATTTTGGTGTATGGAGCGCAATAAAACAACGTGTCTACAAGAATCCCATATACACTCGCAACCAAAGTTGGGAAGAAATAAATACTTCAGCAGTTTCTATTGAACAGATTCTATTTAATATGAGACGATATTTTATGGAACGGGTTGATAAATGTATTGAGGAAAATGGTGGACCTATCGGACACTTACTTACTTTGACAAACAGTTTAATATTATTTAGTTTAACTATTTCTTAATTTGGTATGAAAAATAAAATGTTTATGACTTTAATTTAATATAAAACGTAAAATGTTTGATGTCAAATCCAATTATCCTATTATTTTGTCAAACCATATTATTAATTATCCTGTTGATATATTTATTTTATTTAAAATTTCGTTAGGTATTAACTTTATTAAAGATATTTCACACCAAAATCCAAAGGTATTAATGTTTTTATCTATTTTTCTTTCGTTATCTGGAGTAATTGCGGCAAATCAGAATTATGGAGTTGATTTGTAAAATGCGATTATCTCGAACACTATTGAGTTTTAAAGTTATTCACAAGTATACTTTTTTTATGTTAAAATAATGTATCTTTAATATTTTTTATCAAAAATATCGATAACTTAAAAAGCCAAAAAGTTAGGTGCAAATTTATGCCACATATGTGGTATATGTGGCGCCCTCTATCAGCTACATCGAAGTGTGCGTTAAATTATAATTTCTTATATTAATTAGTACCCAGTTGTAAACTTTTATACATAAGTGTTAACAAACATAAAAGTTATAGCGAAAAATCAAATTTTAAATTTCCACTTTAACACCCTGTATCTTTCTTAATATCAACATTTTACTTAAGCAAGTTGACTTAAATCGTAATATTTTAAAGTGCAGAATCTTCGGTTTTTTTTGTACAATTACTTAAGGACCACCCTGTACCTATATATATATATATATATATATATAATATATATATATATATATATATATATATATATATTATATATACAGATTGAACGAAATAAATTCGGAACATAGGAATATAATGTATTTCGGCTCAATTCTGCTGTAGGTGGTTGGCCAACAAAATATTGTCAAATAATTATATTATAAAAATCCAATACTTCAGAGGGCTGCTGGATTCTGAACTCATAAAAATTGAAAGCTACACATAAATCTACGATTTATGCTGTCAAACCAGTTATAGTCCAGGAAATGAAGCATTTCACCTCGCAATTTTTTCGTGCTCCCTGGATTGACTTGAAATTTAACAGAAGGTAGGTCTAGAATAGCCTAAGGATCAAAATCTATATCGAACCAAAGTGCGCCAAAGCCTAGGGGGTGGTTGCCACCCCATCTCCGGGGTGAAATTTTTTTTACGTTTTAACTACAGGTTTCGATTAAAAAAGTGATTCTAAACAAAAAATGTGCTATACATTTTTTTTATAAAATGATATTTCTTTTTAGACTTTCTTTATTGTAATAACTTTTAGACGAAAAAATCCACGTTTTTAATCGATTTTTCGCGAATAATTCGAAAATGGTGCATTTTATCAAAAAAATTGTAGAGAACAAATTTGAAGCTTTTTAAAAGACAAATACAATTCATTTTTTAAAATGTTTTTGGGATATAATAGGAACCGAAATACGGCCTATCAATGTTCAGCGGTTTTCTTCAAATGCCAAATTTGAAAGATTCAAAATCAAATATCGGGAAAATGATGCATTTTTGGAAGAAACTCGCAAAACCTTTTTTAAAGAGCATAAATAGACCTATCATAAAAAAGACTCTAGCTTAAAAATTGAGTGAGTTATGATAAAAATAAGGTCAATACCTCATTTTTTACGAAAAAATCGATGAAAACAACCCTTAACCACCCCCATAATTAAAATCGATCTTCACCCTTCTGAAATTCCCTTTGTACATGTATTGTTAATACGTCCAAGAAGTTTGACCCATTTAAAATGCTTTGTGTTAGAAAAAGTACAGCTTAAAGCGAGAAACGATTTACAACTTCATATTTTTTACCCTTCTTTTTTTAAATATGCCCGAAAATACTGAATATATGAAAAAAATACAAATTACCAAATTGTAGCTTTTTTAGTGACTAAAATTATCCTTCATTTAGATTTGTTGTACAATGAATATTTGGCGAGATATAGCCGTTTTAAAGCATCGATTTACGATCAAGCACCATCTTTTTCGAGCCCTTTAAACTTACCCCATTTAAAAACCAAGGGTTTCAAAAATATTTAATTCACAGATTCTTGTAGCTCTTAAAAAGCTCTAAAAATCGTTTTTGAAGAAACACTCTATCGTTAAAAATTAAAGGAAATACGTTAAAAAAAACCAGTGAATTTTTTCCGGAAAATTCTATTAGTATAGTACAGTACATTTCGGAGCATAATAATCTACAAAACCGGTATATTAGCTAGTGGGGCGTTATACATTCGAAATTTTAAGCGTTCTTATTTTGAAATCCCATACAACAGAATAAAACATCTGCTCATATGTCTATGGCTTGGCAATGAAAATATTAGAGCAACAGATTGGGGATGGTATTCCAAAGATGGTTTGTTATTACCCGTACGCATGAACAAACAACCTGCACTCGATGAACTTTTGAAAATTATTTTTTGGCAATGCAAAAAAGGATGCGGTGTTTCATGTGGGTGCAGAAAAGTTGGTTTATACTGTAACTCTACTTGTTCTGGGTGCTCAGGTGAAGGGTGCAATAATAGTCCACCAATAATTGAAGATGAGGATGACATAGATCACGATGAAGATGTAATTGATGACGAATAAAATTAATATTATAATTGTTTTACCTATAAATGTAAATATTTTTAACTATTTATGTAAATGTATAAAATATATGGTGCCTTTTTATGTTGATAAATTTTTTTGTATTTAATTCTACTTTTTTCAATTTATATCTTATAAATTAGTTTATAAAAACTGCAATGTTGTAAAGGGTGATTTTCAAAAGTTGAAAAGTTGCAAAATTTTGGCAAAAAATTGTTTTCACCTATAGCACTCATAACAATTGATTTTTAAGGGTTGAAAATGTATGAATTTGTATTTTAAAGTATAAAAAAATCACTATTTAACTAATCCAAACCAAATTTCACTCATCTTAAGATTTATAATATTATTTTACAATTTTTGAAAATTAGGGGTAGTTTTCACCCCTAAGAACAATCAGGGTTCATCGGCATGACATAAACTATAAAGCAGAGGGTGAGTTGAGCTTAATTCCAAATTTTTATGCAAATCGTTCCAAGGTGAAATCATTTTCTTCGCATTACTAATTTTTTTATATTAATCTCCAATAAGGGTTGCTTTTGAAGGGTTGAAATATGATGGAACTCTATTCAAAAGTATAAAATAATCATTATTTAACTAATTCAAACCAAATCTTACCCATATTCAGGTTTAATATGTTATTTTATAATTTTTGACAATTAGGGGTAGTTTTCACCCCTAAAATCCTTCAGCGCACTTCGGTTCGATATAGATTTTGATCCTTGGGCTATCACCTACCTTCTGTTAAAATTTCAACTGGATACATGTAGGACGAAAAAATTGCGAGGTTTTAACTATTTTCGAGCTACATTTCCTGAACTATTATCGTTTCCTTAGACAAACCCGTCTTACGCAAACAACATTGTTGTGAGACAGATAGTTGAACGATATTTTATACAATGTCTATACCCAGGTATGGATTTATTTTTGTCGAGTTTTATATTGGTCCACTATTTCAAATGCAGTTCAAACACACATGTATTAAATTGTATGTTCCGTTTTAATTTGGTTCAATCTGTATATATTATATATATATATATATATATATATATATATATATATATATATATATATATATTATATATATATTATATACAGAAATTTTTGAAAAAATATATTTACCTAATTTTGGACCTAATTAAAAACCAAGTATAATGATCAATACCGACATGTTTTATTTTATGTGATAATTATAATTATTGTGATCGTCTAGAATAGTGATTTAAAACGCTATTTTAAAGTATTGCCAAAGCCAAAAAAGTTAACAAAGCCAAAACTTTATTTTAATACAAGACTGATTTTGCAATAGCAGAAAAAATTATAAGTTCTGTTTTATCTGATTCGTTTATTTTAAAGTCAGGGATGTCAAATGTGCCAAATGTTAAATTTATTACTTTGTTGATAATCAAATATGTCAAATACCGAAGAAAAATGTAATAAAATAAACGATTCAGACGTTTTTGCAAACAAACCAGTTACCTAATATTTTTCAGACTTCCATTTTACTTTATTTTGTATATCTAATCTTACCTAAAAATGAGTGTCAAGTTTCACAACACATAATATTTTTAAAAATACACAACAGTACATTCAAATTAAAAATTTATTTATGTTTTACTTAGATATACTTACATTATTAACACTATATTTTTATTTCATTTAATTTATTATTTGTTATTTTTATTTAATTTGTAGTATTGTTGTAATTTACTGCTCCATACTATTCTTTTGGTAGTTTTTTTCTAATCAGATTAGATTGTAAAATAATCTAAGCCGGTTGTTTTACAATCTTTCTCTTTTATCAATTTGACATATACTAAAGATGTATTTGTGGTATTCTGCTTTTCTCACTTTATGTGCGTATTACAGCATCGTAATTTTTGTGCTCTTACAAATTTAGTAATTTTTGAATCCTCGTACAGATCAAAATGTTTACTTGTTCTTCTTTTCCACCCATCCCTGGTGTTTTGGCTCCATATTATATCCTCTAAACATATTTTTTCCCAGCTCTTTACCGTGTTTTTTGATTTTTTAATATCTATGTTTTCTGACAAATATTGCTATTATTTAAAGTCTTGTATAGACCTTTTTTTGTTTTTTTTTCGATACATGTTTGAATTTATTAGGTTTTGAAATTCTGAGTTTTTATTAAAATGCTATACATTGATGTTTGTTGCTAGATATACATTATTTTCTCTTTCCTCCACTTATCTCATTACTCTTTGAAGAATCAAATTAAACATTGCTGTTGATAATGAATCTCCTTTTCTGAGTCTACTGTTCACCAAAAGTTTCTTGATCTATACCATTTTCCCATAATTTTATTTTCCGTATTATCTACTGTAATTCATAATACATTTCACCGCAAATGACCAAATTTAAAAAAAAAGTATATGTAGACATAATATGCCCTTTGTAATGGGTGTTTTTTAGAGGCATAGAACTTTGAAATGGAATAAAACAAAGATGATTTTTTTAAATTAATATGAAATTAACTTTATTTAAAAGAAAATCTTTTAGCATTATAATTTAAAAATGATTTCTGGCATATGACTGCCACGGCTGTCTCTGACGTAGTCTAATCTACAAGTTCATTTTTCGATGATTTTTTCCAATATTTGTGGCCGTATATCGGCAATAACGTGGTGAATGTTGTTCTCTGCGAAAGTGGTCAATCGTTTCCGGCTTATTGGCTTAGACTAGCAACTTCACATATCCCCACAGAAAATAATCCGGCTGTGTTAATGAGGCACGATCTTGAAGGCTAACTCACGGGCCCGAAACGTGAAACTATGCGGTTACCAAACGTTTCTATCAATAAATCAATTGTGGCACGAGCTATGTTACATGTTGGGCCGTCTTGTTGAAACCATAGCTCCTGCACATTATGGTTGTTCAATTGTGGAACGAAAAGTCAGTAATCATAGCCATTCAACCAAAAGTGAGCTTCATCGCTAAAAGAAATTCGTATAAACATCAGAATCAATGGCAATCTCGTTTTGTGCCAATTCACAGAATCTAGGCCTTGCTAGGTGATCGTGTAGCTTCAATTCTTGCACGAGTTGGATTTTGTAAGTACGAAAACCGAGATCTTTCCTTAAAATCTTCCATAAAGTGGATGGACATATATCCAACTGCTGTGAACGATGGCTAATATACTGATTCGGGTCTTCCTCTATGCTACGCAACAACTTCTTCTATACACACTGTACGATGTCTCTGTGGGTGCTTATTATCATTTAGAGTAAGCATGGTGCAAAAACGTTCCATGGTTAATCGAATTAATTGATTTCATCCAGATTGTCGTCGGACAAGAGTTTGGAGACGACCCGGAAATGGAGAACGATTACGACATCTTCAAGAAGTGTATGCATACAGAGGTGGTACGTTAATCGTATGGGGCGGAATCATGATTGACGGAAAAACTAACCTCATTTTCCCACTTCGCTTTCTCACAAGTCGGCAATATTTGGACACTGTTTTGGACTAAAATTTTGACATTTTATGGTGGTATGTGAAACATGCGTGATTTGCAATATATTTTTTTGGCTCCAATTTTTAAGTTTATAACAGATAAAGAAAATACGTCTATTTATAAAAATATCCCTAGACTTTTGCGTTGTATATATATATCTACATATATATCTACACTTTGATTTGACACTGATTTTTAGATAAAAATATATTTATTACTAGTTATTTACTTATGAAGACAATAGAAATACGCAATTAAAATGCAGGGGATTTAAAAAATTGTAGTATTTCCAGGGATTTTCATTGTAGGTGTATTACTATATTAGAAATTAAAAAAAAACTTTCGAGAATTTCTCATGTCTTAGTCTTGATAAGTGTAAGTACCAAAAAATCTAAGCTAATACACATATTTTGTATTTCATGTTTATTCTTAAGTGTATGATCTTTTTCACTTTAGTGACGTTGTAATTTTTGGAATGTGAATTATATATAGGTTACTTAAAAGAATATTATTGAATTATTGGTTTATTGTTTTAAATATAAGTTGATAATGACCCATGTTTCAATGGTTGGGTAAATTGGTATCTCGAATTATTTTGAAGTGTAGCTATTTAGACGCGTGCTAAAAAAATCGTAGATGGTTAAAGCTATCAACAAGGATGTAACATATTTAACCTCCACAAAAGGGAAGACATATTTATTATCTCGGCTATATGTTCAAAGTTAAAAATTATTCTTTACTACAGTTACACATAAAAGGCATAATTGAAGAAAAACGTGGAATTGGGTGGAATATTGTTTTTATAATATTTATTCTTATAAATAGATTATATAAATTAGATAAATTCTTTAAGTGATGTTTTTTTTTGATAAGAAGAATTCGAGTGTACATTTTCTCATTATAAAGTAAATTTCGTGTAACTTATTAGCTTAGGTGTAGTGTTAGGATTTTCAATTCGCGTAACTGCCCATAACATGATTTAACGTCTACTTACGTAGCTGGAACCGACGGGTTTACATGCATTTCGAAGCACGGTTCTCATTATTGGTTACGGGAGAACGAGATTAAGTGATTACGGGTTATTACGGGAAAAAAGATCTTAAATATGTATAGTCGAGTCCAATGATATTTCGTCCGTCGGCAAAGTCAAACAGATAATATTTGTATGTTATGAAATTCGAGTAACCGATATCCAGGGACGTATCGCGATATTCGTTTTTTCATCGACACAAATTTTTTGATACAAGTATTAAATCATAACATAACAATGTGTAATGTGTATATTATAGTCAAAGAGCAGAAAATCTGATTTTGGAAAAACAAGCAAAACGTTATATTTCTTTGTTTTTTAAATGGTTAAAAGTGAAACGCAAAAAAATTATCACTCTACCACCCTGTCGGAAAAAATACTAGCTGATACAACGGCATCTACTATAGGGCTTTTTAACGCTTCCTATTTGTTTCAGGCACTTGTTATGGGTCATACAATTTTAAGATATCTATGTCATACGTCTTTTGTATGTACAGTTATTGGTATATACTATATACCAATAACGTATGATGTAGATATATTAAAATTATACGACATATCATAAGTGTCTGAAATATATGAGAACCGTTGAAAATCCCCATTAGCGTTTAACGATGACGTACATAGACGAAACTGTGGAAAAGTATTTTACATTTAAGAAAATATTGTTTTAAACAAAGTTAGCAATTTATAATGAAAAACCGAGTTGTTTTAACTGAAATAATCATCATGTTAGCGTACCTTTTCTAAAATATTTCTCCTGCAGGCGAGCTCTCATCATCGTCACTATCCACCAGATTAATAATAAGTTGTCCACTGTTTGAAAATAATTGTCCTAGTCTTCTGTACTCATTTTCTACTTTCACTACACGGTTTACTGCTTTTTTCCAGTCGGCACTTGTAATCTCTGATAGTTCATGTCGAATTAAATCGACCACTTTCGCGTCAAATTTTGGAAAACTATTCTTCCTCCGAATCCGTTTTTTTATTTGTCCCCAAATAAGTTCGATAGGATTGAATATACAAAAATAAGGTGGTAACCTCAAAACATTATGGCCATGTTGTATTGCAATAGTGTCCAGTATATATTGTTTCTTATAAGTTTTAGTACGAAGTACTTCAAGTAACTGTTTCTTATTATAGTTGTCTTCAAAATACAAATCATTTTCTGTGAGGAAATCTTTTAGTTCCTGTTTTGAAGATGAACTGTTGGGAATTTTTTTGAGAAGCCTTGAGTGGTAACTAGCATTGTCCATAACTATCACACTGCCCGGTGTTATATTGGGAAGTAATGTATTTTTAAACCACTCTTCGAATATAGTAGAATTCATATTCTGATGATAATCTACACTACATTTTTCTATTTTTTTTCCACAAAGCATTAACCCATTTGGCACCCAACCATTTGAAGATCCACAGTGCACAATAATCATCCGAGAACCTTTATTCGGAGGTACTCCTTTTAACTGGCACCGAAGTGAACCATCAGTCCAACCCTTACTAGCGGTATCATGCGTGTCATACCATGTCTCGTCTAAATAATATATAGTCCGCTGTTGGTCTCGATATTCTTGAATTTTTTTTAAATAATCTAAACGCCAGTGTACTATCCTCTTACTTTCCATAATAGCCACCCGTTTATCAACGATTTTGTATTTGAACCCAAGTTTTTTCAGCCTCCTACGTAAAGTGGTTTTAGGGCAGCTCCTTCCCATCGCAACAAGCTTGGTGTATATAATATCAATTGTTGGTATTACATTTTTTTTGTATTCCTCGTAAACCAAATTCCTTAAACATTTAGCAGTCACGATATTAATTTGTTTAGGTTTTCCAGCATCCGATCTTCTTTTTCTCTTTTTAACACCACTTTTCACGATGTCGCGCATAGTAGAATACGGAATTCCGGTTAGAAAGGCTGCTTTTCTTATAATACTGCCTTTACAACTATTTTCAGGATCATTTTGAAGATTTTTGTAAACGTTCATACAAATGCTCTTAGATTGTTCATTCAAAACAATTCTTTTCTTTGGAAGTCTTAAACACTTTTCTACAGTTACAGTCTCAGTGTCATTGTTTTTTGTATCACTTACACTTAAAAGATTGTTGACTACTATACTTTCTCTACTACTACTTGGGTTCTCTTGCTCCCATGCACGAAAAACTGTAGGCGATTTTCCCATGGTCTAAACATTTTCTTTATAAACAAATAAACAGTTTCAAAAAAACAAACAACAAAAAATACTAAAATTATTATATCTAATCACAATGAAATTTCAACACAACTTAAAATTAAAGCAATGCACAATGCACATCTATAAAAAGCTAGTTGTGAAGATACAACTAAACTAAAAATTTACAAGTCCTGTCCCTTAGATAAGGCACATGCCGGTATTTTTACAACAGGATTGCAACGTCGTAAATCAATCCGTTTAAAACTTGAAAATTGATACTTGGGCATTAGTACAGTTAAAATTGTTAGACGGTTATATTTATACGAAATATTAAGCAATATAATTGAAACTTTTTTCTACTTTTAAGGATAAAAAAGCAAGTTCATTAGCGGAAGGTAATTCAAAATTATACTGCACATTATATTTGAAGCATTATTTGGTCAAAACATCTCATTTTTGGTAGTCAAAAAAAATATTAAATGCATATAATAATTTGTCTGGACTAAAGGTGGTAAACTATGATCTGGAAGTTATATTTTTGTTTGAATTTGCCGACGGACGATAGAAAGTCGGTGCTAACTATAACATGCCGTACTAAAAAATATTTTTAGAATGTTGTGCTCTTATATAAAACATATGTTTATGTTCGTTCTATACATTTTGTACTTATAGGTAAAGACTGCGAAGGAAAATTAAGACATACAACTAGATCTTTTTTTAATTTAGCACTTTTTATATTTTATTTATATCAATCATTGACTATATTGCTTAAAAATTTCCAAAAATGGGTCATTATTAACTAATTATTTAGCCTAAATACATTTTTTTTTATATATTATAGTGGTTTAACTCGGGAGTTGGGAATTAACTTTGAGCTTTGCTTTCACAAAATGTCTGTGACTTTTAAAATGGATTTAAACTGTATAATTATATTGTTTATAATTAAAAAAATCAAAGTAATTATTAATTATTTTACTTCGAGCTTCTAAATCAAATTGGTTTGGTGTCAAAGAGATTTCATAGAAAAACAATTTAGAAATGATTTCACTTACTTAAGTGATTAAGAATCATGTAACATTTTTTTTAATGTATCGATTTTAAAAATAATCGAATTCGAAGTTCAGCATGTATAATTCGCAATGTTTATAATTATTTCTGAATTATCTTTATTGTTTCATAATATTAGAAAGTTGGGCAGTTAAATTTAGGAATTTCTCAACACCGAACAAATAAAGAGACGTTTACAAAATCGTCAATTGTCAATACTCAATCTGTTCACCTTTTCCGCAAAGATCGTACTAAACATGTCAAAATACTTGACTTGAGAAAATTGTGTTTTGACTGCGAAACAGGTGTCCTGAGTTTGTTAATTTATTTTGTGACAGTTTAAAAATAGAGGTTTTCAGTGTTTTTTTAATATAATTTTATTGCCACCATTCGTTAATATTACAACTAGGTGAATCGGTCCATTATTAAAGAAGATGCATTATATGATCCAAGATCCAAGTGATATTCTATGGTTATAAAGATTAAATTGTTAAAAATTAATCTAGAACATTGCACCAATAACTAATAATTTGCACGCCGACATGTATATACTTAACACTCGGAAGAATGTTTATGGGTGGAGAAAAGAATACCGATGAATAACGGAAATATCTATAAAGTTCATACTAAACTATGCTACTGCATGATTAGCTCACGTAGACAATAATGCTTACATACACATGTATGCTAATAGATTCTTCGGCTTTGAAACAAAGACGCAAACCATAATTAAAACCCTTGAACTAAATACTAATATATTCACTATGGTCAATATTCAGGAAGTTTAAGAACACTTTGAGACATAAAAACGTGCAAATGCGTTATTTTAAGCGAAGTATATAGGAGTCTATAGGACTATATAAAGGAATAGAACATACTGATATTAGGAAGCTTGATTAAGTTATAAATGAATTGGAACATCCTACACCTAATAAAAAAATAAAACGACGGTGGTCTATTCAAGTGTAGAAAAGCTGGTGACTGCACTAATATGAAATTGGTCTGAATACATTACGAAAATAATAACAGATTTAAGAGGTGAATGATGAAATGGAGAGTTCCAACGAAACTAGTATTATATTGTGAGGTAATAATTTTAATCACATTAATTTATTTGAAGCGCTACTTTCTAATTGTATTGTTTATAATCATTTCAAAATGTCACTAGTATTTCAGATTCCTTATATTTTTCTTTGCCCAGCTCCTGTTATACATAAGTCCATGTAAGGTACAAACTAATTGCCAATGTTGTTAAATAGTTTAGATGTTAAACGAGTTATATTCTTCCAGTTGTTAACTAGTACTGGTATAAGACTTAATATAGAAAACAGTTATGATAAATGGGTTGATATTAAAATCTTAAATTGTTAAATTGCAAATTTTTATTAAAAATATTAGTAAGATTTATTTTTAATCAAAGTCGGTAAATTGTACTAATTATGATGCTCACAAGTATTAACTAGATTTCAATACAATAATAGTTGTAGTCCGTTTTAGTTATATCTTAATCCATTTATCAAATTTTATAGTTAAAAAATGTACCCCAAGTTACTTGTTTAAAGATTCCTATTTTAATTTACGAAACCTATCGGAAAAGTCTATAGATATTTTTATTAACAGATTTATTTTTTATATAATTTATTTAGATAAAAAATAATCATTTATAGTATTATATAATAGATTTTGAATATACAACACAATATGATTAAATTTATAAAACAGTACTACAGCACCCATAACTATTTTTTTTAAACCTTTTTGTTTACTTAACAAAAAAATCCTCAGCATTGAATTCAATTAAGTTTCATACAAGTATGGTCTCCAATTCATAGAAAAATTATATTTTGTGATTGTAAACTTGAGATATATCGGTCCACTTTGCTACCAGAAGCTTCTTTTTCACTGAAACATGCCACAATGGGGACTGTGCTGGCTATGGCAATATATCAATTTTGTCGTTAGTTAACCAGTTTGTCACAATGTGTACGACATGTGGTGGTGGAAGTTTTCACAAAATCCCCTAGCAAATGGGAAAACTATAGGCGTGACAACGATATCAAGGTAACGTAAAGCTGTTAGTAATCGATTTGGAAAAACGAGATCTGTTCTGCCACTCATCATTACTACTTCTCATATCAATATTGTACCTCTTCCAACGTAAGCTTCCTGGACATTTATCACACGTGATTGTCAAATTTCTCCAGACAATTTCTTAGAAAATCTCGGCCTATGATTTCATCGTGCGCATGTTACAAGTGTATCTAAGTACAATCTAAGTGCAATTGTTGCTTGCCCTCCAGCGCTTAAATATAAAAATATATTTATTTTTATAAAAATAATTTATAACCCGTGCAAGGATATTGCTGGGCAGGACTTTCAGTATAACAAAAACATCACCATATTGTAATACTGCACGAGACACCCATGAGTTCAGCTACCTAAGTTTTCTACATGGTCGCTTGAATAATTACTACAGTTCTAATAATGTGGTCTAAAATTAAATGCAGCCTTTTTATAATAAAACATTTTTCATTCGCCCCTTCCAGAATAACTATTAACTATATAGCATAAATTAAACCGAAACCACTAGATTATTTATTGAAGTATAAAACTGTTTCTCCCTTTAAATACTTTTTAAAATGATCGTCTTCGTTGGATATAATATATATATATATATATATATATATATATATAATATATATATATATATATATATATATATATATATATATATATATATATACAGATTGAACGAGATAAATTCGGAACATACGGTGTTTCGGCTCAACTCCGCTCTAGGTGGTTGGCCAACAAAAGGGTGTCAAATAATTATATTATAAAAATCCAATACATCAGCGGGCTGCTGGATTCTGAACTCATTCAAGAACAAAACTCCACCCAAATAGGTTGCCCCGCCTATCACGTATAAAAATTGAAAGCTACACATAAATCTAGGATTTTATTATGCTGTCAAACCACATATCGCTTCCTAAAACCGGCCACTCACGGTACAGCGGTGTCGTTCGACATAATCGGACAGCGGCGTTGTTCAATTTGTTGGTATATCTGGTGCGCCCACACTTCTGGTGTTTACTTCTTGGAACTTTAAAACTAGACTATTCATTGCCTGTTTTCGGGCTTTTCTATCGTGATACGTTTTACCTTTTATTCGCTATAAGCATTCTTGTTTTTTATATAATTCAAAAAACTCTCTTAAAAAATTCTTGCTAAATTAAGACATGTCGATTTTCTATAATATGATCAAAGCAAGTGTGTAGTTAAAAATGTATTTTTGCAGTATCTACAAATTGTAGTCGTTGTTGTTTTTGTTATTAGTCTGTTCTAGTAGATTGGTAAATACAATGAAAAATATAGGCAAATATCCGATTTATTTAAAGATACGAAGATATAACTCTCAAAAAGATCCGCAAATCGGATTATTACATGGCGATTGGCAACATTTACTTTGGGCGGCACTATAGTCTATGGTGCGTCCTAAAAGGAGACAGATAGTTGAACGATATTTTATACAATGTCTATCACCAAGTATGGTATAAAACTCCAAGTTTTATATTGGTCCACTATTTCAAATGCAGTTCAAACAGTAAATTCGTTCAATATATATATATATATATATATATATATATATATATATATATATATATATATATATATATATATAAGAGTGAAGAGTTGTACTAATGCCATATAATATGAATACTACCCTTAATTTATTTTTATTGGTATTGTGATATTACAAAAATATCCCTAGACTTTTCAGATGTGTGTAAAATAGAACGAAAGGATTATGAAAATTTCTCTTTTGATCAACAAATTTGTTGAATGGAAGTCGTTTAGAACAGATGAAGTTATTGAAGATTAAACATTATGTTGATATTTTTCTAAGTCTGGTGCAGAAACTAGACTAGTGAATGCTTTCGAAAAAGTACAGCGCTATATATTTCATCATAGGTTATGTTAAAGTTTAAATCAGAAGACTTTTTGGTTGAACAAGCACTGCTATATTAGTAAAGATATGAAAAGATGGAGATAAACTAGTAAGATAAACAATTGAAGCACATTGGCGAATGCATTTTTACAGTTACACTTACGATTCCTCTAAATCACAACAAAAAGTATGCAAGTACTAAGGTAATCCCCGTTTGCTTCAAATATTAATTTTGCAAGTAATACAAATAACTAAAACATACAGTGCTGGTCTATAGTACGCCCTCAACTATTTAGTGAATGATGAACCTAATTAATAAATTAAAAAAAATATTTTATGGCAACTAATTCATTATTTGAAAACTCTAGTATTACTCAATATATTCATATTCTTCTTCTTCTTTTTCCTCTTTACAAGCTATTTTGCTCGTTTATTGGCCGATTAATATATCACTCCATCTTTTGCATGGTCGTCCGATACTTCTGCCGATTGGTGACTTATCTCTTGCTATTTTGACGACACGGGTCTCCCCCATTCTTCTTTAGTGATTATTCCATTCTTTTTTTTTTCTATTTTGTGTTTATTCATTTATACATTTACGTTACATTTTCTTCTAATGTCTTCACTTCTCTTTCGATTTCTTAATGTATTTCCTGTAATTTTTCTTAGTACTTTCATCTCTGCCGTTTTTAGTAGTCTTTTTGGTGTTGCTGTGTCTAGTGTTGTTTCTGAGGCATATGTCATTTTTAGTCTTACACTGACTTTATAAATTCTTGACTTTATCTCAATGTTAATGTGTCCGATTCGCCATATAGTGTTATTAATGCATCCTGTCAGTCTATTTGCTTTTTGTACTTGATTTCTCACTTCTTTGTCCAGGTCTCCATAGCTTGACAGTGTAATTTCAAGATATTTTATTTCCATTACTTATTCAATAGATGCCATCAATTTCTATTTTACATCTGGTTGGTTTTTTTGCTGATTACTATTGTTTTAGTCTTCTGAGATGAGATTGTTATATTAAATTCTTTTGCTCTTGTTAAATCTGTGGACTAGTCTTTGCAGACTATCTTCATGTTGGGTTATCAATATAGTTTCATCTGCGTAACAGAGTATTTTTATTTCTTTATTTTCTATTCTGTATCCTCTTCCTTTGTTAACGCTTTTGATGATTTCATCAATAATTAAATTGAAGAGGAAAAGGCTCAATTAGTCCATTTGTCTTATTCCGCTGCCTATTTCTATAGGTTTGGTAAGTTGTCCATCTATTTTGAGTTCCATTTTGTTGTTTTGGTAGATATTTTCGATAGTTTTTACCCAATAATACCCCTGTGTAAACAAATATATGGACTACACCTAATAATTTGATAGTATTCAACGTTTTCGCAATACACTCAAACATATATATTTGTATATTTATTTTTCTTATAGACGAATATATTAACATAGACAGAGCAGTCTGTAGAGCTAAGTGACGACATCATTTGTGTTTTCGTTTGTTCTTTTTTATTTTTCTAATTTTTCACAATCTGATAGAATTAATTTGTTTTGTTATTGGCATCTATCAAACATATGATGTCATAGACAATTTTATTAAACGACAGTATATGAGATGTGATACATCATTTGAAAGTTCTTGATCAGAAAATTCATTTCTAGTAGAAGAATACCTAAAGAATAACTCTTTCCTGTTTATTTTTACAACTAAGTTTTACAACAGTTATTAAGTGATGTGCACATGCCATTATTATTTAAGAAAAACTTCAACGAATTCATACTTTTGACACACGTCAATAAGAAACAAATAAATTCTAGAAAATTGGCGAATTTGAAAAAATAAATTCACTTGTTCGAGCATTGTTCATAAATATTAAACAAAGAAGAGAATGTGGACAGAATTAGACAAAAATCTATAAGTGTACTGACTGACAAAAGTGCTTTTAAATGATGTTATATCACATAACATATGATTCCATTTAAAATAATTTTACAAAATGGCACCTGTCCGCAGTGGGGATGTCTTCTTCGACCTTTAATTTTGTTCATAAGATATTTTACACCTCTTAGAATATGGCCTATGTATGATACTTTTTGCTGTTTAGCGTTATTTAGTGGCTCTCTTTGGGTATTAGCTCTACTTACGACCTAGTCATTTGTTACAGCTCGACTCATTGAGTTTTGAATAATAGTCATTTCGGATGCTTTAACGGTTTAGCGATTATATTTTAAGTGACCAGGTCTCACTACCATGCATTAGGATTGGCCATATGCAATCTAACATTTTAGGAAGGTGATAAGAAGAATTAAAGCAGTTTCGGTTAGAAGAAGGTAATTACTAAATTTAGTTAAAGCACTTTCAGACAGTGCTACCTGTATCTTTAGTTCTCCGTAGCAGTCCTGGATTATTTAAGTTAGTCACAAAATATTTAAATGTCTCAACCTTGTCTATGAGCTGGTTGTTTATTTTCAACTGTGCTTGTAAATCGAGCTGTACTGATTATCATCATCTTTATCTACGCAACATTAATGTTAAGACCCTACTTCCCTTCCACTCGATTAATAGTATCCACTATCCTTTGTACTTCCTCGATATTGTCTTCTATGACAGCCGTATCGCCAGCATATCGTAGAGTATTTATAGAGGTTCCATTAGTTTGATGCGTTCTTCATTCTGTTGTGCAAGTTGAAAAATCTTCTACATATATGTGGAGCAGATGGAAATATACCCAGTGGAGAAATAGACGAAAACTGGAACTTACTTGTAGAAAATGTTCAGAAGACAATGAATATGGAAACAATGTAAAAATACATGAAGTGCTAAAAAACATGGACTTAAATGAATTATAATAAAACAACAAAGGAGGCATTGATGATGGCGACAGTGATAAAAAATAGAATAGACACAACACTATAGATCAAAAGTGCAATAAAAATAAAATTCTTTCGCATGTTTTTTTATATTTAGTAGTAGTAATTTGGATATATTTAATTTATAAGTAACTAGGGATCAACTACAAAAATAAACCTAAATGTTAAACATGAAGTACTTGATAGCCTTTATTAGAATTTTCGTTAATTTGGTGATGAAAGTTATCGAAATTATTAATATTATACTAACCATACATGCTATCTGTTGATAGAATTATAAGTAACGAAATGGTACTTTATTATATATATATATATATATAATATATATATATTATATATATATATATATATATATATATATATATATATATATATATATATAGTGTGTCTGTAAAGTATGAAATACATTCGATATTTCCTAAATGAAAAGTCTTTTTAAAAAAATCCAAAAGACGTCGATTTTTAAGTTTAATGTTCTACATTTTACAATAAAATTTTATTATACAAGGTGATGACGTCATCGGCTCTTTTTTAAATGTAATACCCTGTAGTTTATGACATTTTTAGATCGATAAAAATGAGCTGATTCCAAAAAGTATACTCTGGCTCTAAGAATATAATTTGAAAGATATGCGCTTAGAAAATCAATTTTTTGTACAAATTCTTGTAGAACCTTGTCTATGGTTTCTCTAGTAATATTGGTTAGTTCTTTGCGAATTCTTGTTTTTAAGTCTTCAATATTTGCAAGTTTCGTTTTATAAACAAAACTCTTCAAATGACCCCACATAAAATAATCTAAATGATTGAGGTCTGGCGACCTCGCTGGCCGTTCAATATGTCTACGTCTTCCAATCCACCTTTTCGGAAAAATTCGTTTAGGTACCTTCGAACATTTACAGCATAATGCCAAGGCGCACCATCCTGTTGAATCCATAAACTTTCATCAAAACCTCCAGGATTAATTCTACTGGAGAATAAATTAACTAAAGTAGGTACGAGATACCCTCTTAAAAGCTGAAGGTATGCTGGCCCGTTTAAATTAACTTCGAAAAAGTAGGGTCCGATGATTTTATTTCTTGCAATGCCAGCCCATACGTTTACACTTTACGGGTATTGTGTGATGTTTCCACATCAAGGTGCGGTTTAATTTTGCCCAGTACCTATCTTCAATTCTGACAATTGACATCGCCATTTAATGCGAATGTAACCTCATCAGAAAAAATAATATTTTGAACCAAGAGAAGGTTTCGGTGGCAGTTATCCATCATTGTTTCGCAAAATTGTATTTTTTTATCTGGATCATTCTCGTTTAATTGCTGTATAAGTGTGCATCTAAAGGGGTGCCGTTTTTCCAATTTTTATTACTTTGTGTATCACGACTAACCTTACGAACAGAAGTGTGCACATCTTCTTTAAAAGCAAGTAGAACATCTGATGTTGTATCATAATTTACAGAGAGACTACCTGATTTGCGTGCATTTTCAACCGTACCAGTTTATCGAATTTTCTTTTCAATCTTACTTATTGTTGATTGCGTTATGGGGCTTTCTGGATATGTATCATTAAATAAATTACACACTTTCATCTGAGTTCGCGATTTGTCTCCATACCCAATCATCACGAGTAGTTCAATTCTTTGCTTTACACTCAAATTCATTTCTACTTCAAAAATATTCACGAATTAATACAATCATTGTACAACTTAATTTTTATTGAACGCTACTAAAAATAATTACATTTCACTAAAAACTAGTAGTAGGCTACTTTTTTGAAATTGATCATAAATAATTTATTTTTTAAGAACATACCTTTCAAAGTATATCCATTAGACCCCTAAATTTTTTGGAATCAGCTCATTTTTATCGATCTAAAAATGTCAACATATAAGGTGTTACATTTAAAAAAAGAGCCGATGACATCACGACCTTAATGTGTATCACCTTTTATAACGGAATTTTGTTGTACAATGTAGAACATTAAACTTAAAAATCGACCTGTTTTAGATTTTTTAAAAAGGCTTTTCATTTAGGAAATATCGAATTTATTCCATACTTTACGGACACACTGTATATATATTAAATGTAAGATCAAATAAAAGGAAAAACAGTCAGTAATAGTCAGATGTTTCAATATAAATTTTGAACAAAGCGTATGTTGTAAAGTATACAAAATGTTATTAAAGATTAATTATACTCAACCTGCAAAAATGTTTTATTATTCTTCTTCAACTATATATCTTGCTGTTGGGGACTATTATTAGTATCATGAAAGTTATATGCTTTAAAATAATAAAGGATTATTATTTAAATAGAAATTAAAGTATGAAAAGTTTACCAGCAAATACTTATTAAATTTTTTTTTCATTTTTAATTGATGATTATAAATAACATTTAATCAGTTCTAATCTACATAATGAAAATGTGAAGCTTGCTTGATGAGCAGATTGAAGACATTTTACATGTGACTGGAGATTAGATAAAATATCTTAATCAGAACAATTAACAATCGAAAAAGTTTTGAAATGTATGTAATTTGAAAGGAACTACCTAATAATTATTAATTCTGCATATATTATTTATTACACCAATTATATAAAGTAATTAAAGTAGATATCAGGAGTGGAATATATAGCAGAAACTGTTCACGAATATAAGATAATAAGTAGCGGACACAGCATCTAATTTGAAAGATATATTTAACAAAAACGTACTGTGATAAATCAAATAATCCAGTATAAAGTGATACGAAATATGATGAATCAACATTGGTATGTGCTTATCTGCTACATATCGAGAATTTGACACTGCTTTTCACTTAAGAAACTCGAAAGAAACTTTCTTCCCTTGAGACTTCTTTCAAGGCGCTCGATCTCAGGCGCTGTTCATGTCGGCTAGCACATCTGGTTATCATCTCTTTAACTGTCTCCATTTTTAGGTCTCGATGGGTGGAAGTGTTTCTTACGGATCATAGAGTATCACAACAACTGTTCCCCAGCACTTTTTCTGAAACCTCTGGATTACTTTAATATTGTTATTAGCGCATCCAAAGCTGCGCAACTTATTGTTATAGCTGTGCTTATTGGTCTAAATATTTGTTTAGAGATCCATAGTATATTATTGATGGATAGTTTAAAATTTCTTTCTAGCATCCAATAGAATTTTCTAAATTTGACATTTAGTTCTTGTATCTTCTTCTTTATAAGGACTTTCCAGGATAGGTCTTAAATATAATCTAAATGTAATACCAGTTATTAAGTAGATTAAGCAACAGCTACCTGTGTGTTATTTATTGTGGTCAGCTGCTACCTTTATGTTTAGTTGCTAAAGTTTAAATGTGCGGGTTGTGTTTCATTCAATTTTATTCTCCATTTTTTGTTAAATCTTTTATTTTATCTATTGAAGGTGCAGTACCCGCGCAGCTTGTTCGGGTTTTGACGAATTGATAATATAACTTTAGCATTCGTAAAGGTCGCTATCACATATTTTTCTTGGTCAACGATATCATTGATACCTACGAGGTAAACTATCTATCTATCTATCTCAATCCCTTTATTCGTTTCATACTGCATATAAGCCTTTAAGTTCTGTTTCCATTTCTCTCTTTCCTGGGCTCATCCATCTCATTCTTGCTTGTTCTCGAATGTGATGTGCCCATTTTTTCTGCGATCTTATTCTTCCATGTTTGTATTTCCATGGTCTCGCTAAATTTGCTAGTTCCATCCATGGTAAATGATTTGCTAGTTCCATCTACCATCTTTCTGATATGGCCCGCTAATTTCCATTAAAGTATAGTTATTGTTTGTATAACATCTTTTACTTAAGTCGTGCCAATCATGGCTCTTCTTGTTTTTTAGTTTTATGTGGAGAATCTGGCTTTCCTTGACTATTTCTGTTTTAGCTCTTTTGTCCATATCCTCTTTTGTCAATGTCCATGTTTGTGCTGTGTATGTTAGCACTGGTAGAATACATTGGTCAACTATTTTAGACTGAAGATATTGTGGGCATTTTTCAATATGTAGCTCAGTTTTTTTTAAATGCAGTCCATTTTAATCTAATTTTTTCCGTTCAATTTGGCATTTCCCCTGATATGCCTATTCTTCTACTTTCTTTATTGTTTTTTAATTTTAATTTATTTGTCTTCTGCTGTATTAGTAATATCTTTATTTTGTTAGAATTCATTTTCAGTCCTGTTTTCTTTTAAGATCCATGTCATTTTCTGCAATAAGTATAATATAAACTGCATATTGTAAGTGGTTCAAACGTTAATTTATGTTATATCCAGTTTTCATATGTTTTATCAGTTTAGTTTTTAAATACCAATTACAATAAGAGATATCAAGGCAAAAGTATACAACGTGAATACTTAACAGAACATAACTTTTATTTCTGTGATTTTTTTTCAATTGTGATATATTTATTTTTGTATAAATCTAATAAAAATGCTAAATAAAATGAAATAAAACATTTTTGCAGCATTACATATGTTTTATTTATAAAAAGATATAGCAATATGAGTAATACTGATGTATAAAGTAAGGATTTAATGATTTCAAAAATAAACAAAAGTTAGAACAAAATCAAATATATGCAATATTTTACATACGTTTCAATGAAGCACATCTACATCTTTTATGTGGTAATAATTTGATGTTAATAATTGTTTTAACGCAGTGTGGCCAGTCTTAGTTTCGCTAGTCAGTAGTTATCAGTTAAAGTTTATTTTTTCCCTATTGTTTATGACCAGTGAATGCTTTGCCACAACGATGCATTTTTTGGACATTAAGCACTTGCTTGTTTTTACACTCAACAAAATCGTTTGTCGAAAGGCAAGATAAAATCCTATATCAATATTCACAAAAATATATAGCCGCGAATATCTGAAGATTATAACAAACTTCTATTGAAATCAGACATCCAAAATACTTTAAAAATTATTAAAACAAAAGGTATCTAAAACTTTGATGAGTACAAGTTTTGATACTGTCCATTTTAATTCAATATATATAGGGACGTCGTAAATGAAGAAAGTCTGTCGGAGATTGCAAAAAAAGTTATAATTTTTAACGAAAGTTACATCATCTTCAGATATGTTGATGGTAGTTATCTTGCCCGATGATCTAGAAAACCTACATTATCTAAAGCAATTCTTACGAGTTTTTAGAGTTGAAAATAAACTGGAAAAAACAAAGGTGACAGATGGTAAAAAAAAAAGATTTCTAAGTTAAACTGCAAGGGAACAATTTCATAGAACAATTTCAATTTCTACTATCGTGAGATTAAAAGCTCAACACGGAAAATATGCGGCACATCTACATTAATTAGAAATAGCGAATTCACCAGTTTGCTTTTTTGATATTGTTTCTATTAGAGATTTGAATAATATTTTCCTAGAATGCAAATTAAAAGAAAAGTCACGTAGAAATTAAACAAATCGGGCACTGTGAGATATGTGGATAATACACTGAATATCGTGAATAGACAGAAGTATGAACGTTAAGGTTTCATAGATTCAAAATAGTCATTTGGTGTCGTAGACCTTTTTACACTGCGACATAAATCTTTTAAGAGGTATCTTTTGTTTATCCACTACATATATGCTCAGTCAACGGATCTAGGTTCTAAGAAAGCTTATTATCAATTTCGGAGTACCTACATATTTTATCTGGTTAGTTTCTTAAAAGACCTATTTTCCTTGGAATATTTTTCAAGTAGACTACACCAAGTTTTCTTACATCTTTTACTCTGCCGCTTTTTGGTATACCACATAATGGTCTGGTCCTATAAAAGAAATATTAGTTCCTTCTTTCGCAGGACTATTAGCCATCTCATGACCATCAATGTCCTTATATTCTGGCACCCACAACAAAGTTACTTTGTTGTGCTTCACTGGGTGTTTAAGTGACTTCCAATCTGAGGAACAATATATCCCTATATATGCTGCAATTCTGACTATTGCAGATTTCCTAATCTTCAGTGTAACTTGATTGTCTAAGACTTGTAGACTCTTGTTGCTTTAGTGGCAATAATTTTGTGCTGCAAATTCCATGTAAGATTTTTTATTAAGGATATCTCCGAGAATGATAGTATTATTCCGTTCATGGGAGGAAGTAGACTTGTTAATTTTCTACTATTTATGCATACAGAAAGTGTCATTTTATTAGACTTACTCTAAGTCCGTTTTTTGAATATCAGGTAGATACTAGGTTTAGGACACTTTGTACGCGCTCAGCAATAAGACGGTAATACTTCTAAAAATTATACGGGTTTTGCACAAAAAAATGAAGTAATCAGAAAAGAATGGTGTTATTTTAAAGTTTGTAACGATTATGAAAGTGGGATATTGTAGTTTCAGATTATCGTAAACAGACCCCAAAAATATATAAAAAGAATAATTTCTTTTATAGAGTACCTAATATTCAGATAAGGGAGATACTTTACTTTAGTGGCACTGAACATTTTTGATTAGGTAAATTTTGATTTTAGTTCTCATATGTTACCCATAAACCGTAAGGTTAGAAAAACATGGCGTCTTTGCTTTATTAAAAAAAGTCATTAAAATAAAGCTATTACCTATTTAGAAATTTATTTTTAGCCTAGTTTAATCTAATCTGATCTGAACCTAGTTTAGCCTTCAATCTGATTCGAATTTTGAGAAAATTGGGAACTCTAATCAACGACAGAAATTATTACTAAACAGAGTTAGAATCAAGAATTGAAGTAGCACGTAATGCTTTCATTAAAATGAAATAAATCTTTTGTAGTCATACAAAACCTTAAGTAAACGTTATGTTAAGACCTTAAAATCCGAATGCTGAGGTGCTATGTCTTAACAATAATGTTCTATGGCGTAGAAGCTGCCATTTCAACAAAACAAATGTTGAAAAAGGTAAATGCCGAAATGTAGTTGTACAGAAGGATACTTCGGATATATCGTATGTTGAGAGAACTACCAACGAATAAGTTTTGCGAAACGTCTCAAAAGATCTAAAATTTTCTGAAGAAGAAAACATTAGAAACCTCTTATACTTAGAGGTATAATATAGAATTTATTATAAGTAATTATTCAAAAAAAAAAATAGGAAAACGCATCATAGGAAGAAGACAAATGTCGTGGGTCCGAAATGTTGGGGAATTATTTAACTGGACACCGAACGTCCTTTTTAGAGCAGCAGTCAATAAAATACAAGTCATGATGGTCGCCAATCTTCTAAAATGTCGGCATCGAGAAGAAAAGAAACTTCAAAATAACTTTTTTTTTTTAATAACGTGTATTATAGCCTTTAATATATTGTTTACACTATATTAAAGACATATGTAAAACACTATGCTATGGCGGAAATCAAAAACTGCTGCGCTTTACTGTTTTAAAATATATTAAAAAACTTATGTATTGATTCTGTATAGAAATGTGTTATTTATAATTGAATTATGACAAACTCTGGATATCTTATTTTATAATCCTTCCAATGAAGTTGATTTTTTATAGCCGTTCTTATATATTGTTACATATAATCTGTAGATGTCCAAATTATAAATCCGTCTTTAATTGTCAACGAATTTAAGACACGTATGTCAGTATCAACAAACGAAATAAAAATAGTAAATATTTTTAAGAATGTGTAACAATATTCTTATGTCGTTTATTCTTTTAGTGAAACTGTTTACGAAATTTTAGATTTCATAAAGGTTTATAGTCAAACTTCATCATAATTTGATTAATCATAAGTCTAACATCATAATTTGAAACATTATAAAACTTAAGATAAAATAGTAGCTAATTGTCATACCAGTCAATAAAAGTGAAAATAATTTTCATAAATTAAAAAATTAATGGGAAAAACCCCGTAATTGGCTGTATACCATCGTTTAAAAAAAACACAGAAGTTAAAACACTTCACAAATGTGTATGTAGGTATAAAACAAAACAAGTTAAAACTTTTTAAACAAGTGTCGTCACATTTAAAGTTCTGGCAGAACGTTTTCGATCACTACGGATCATCTTCAGTGCCTAGTATTTGTTGCTAACTATATAAATATGGTGTCTATAAGACTTCCATGTTTGAGTTGGTAAAGTGTCACATTTTACATTAGGTAATGTTGATACTGTAGGTCGATGACAATGGATGTATTTAAAATTTAAAATTTTTTACTTTAGGGACTACATGTCTCCTAAGCTCGAGTACTTGCACGTTGTCAGTTGAAGCGACGACACAGACCAAAGATCTTGACAGATTTTGGTCTGTGTCGTCGCTTCAACTGACAACGTGCAAGTACTCGAGCTTAGGAGACATGTAGTCCCTAAAGTAAAAAATTTTAAATTTTAAATACATCCATTGTCATCGACCTACAGTATCAACATTACCTAATGTAAAATGTGACACTTTACCAACTCAAACATGGAAGTCTTATAGACACCATATTTATATAGTTAGCAACAAATACTAGGCACTGAAGATGATCCGTAGTGATCGAAAACGTTCTGCCAGAACTTTAAATGTGACGACACTTGTTTAAAAAGTTTTAACTTGTTTGTTTTATACCTACATACACATTTGTGAAGTGTTTTAACTTCTGTGTTTTTTTATAATTTTTCATACTTTTTTGCTTACGGGACTTTCACCTATTTATTGTTTGCGAACTTGTTAACTTTTTTTTGTCTTTATATAAAGAGGGTCTGGAATCTTCAAAAGACATCTCAGTTCAGGACGTCGCCAGACTGACCTTAGTGCAGAATTTGTTCTTCGTACTTCCGGCGACAGTTCTCGAGGTACTTTAAAATGCCCTCTCATCGCCGAGTCTACGCCGAACGCCTACCTGCTAAACCAGACCCTCCTCTGTCGACAGCGATCCGGAAGCGGAACGGCCGTTGTAAGGCCGGCATTACTTTCGAAGCACTATCAATCATTCATCCACAGACTGTCAGTAAGGAGGCTCTCTGCTGCGTTCCAGTAGCGCAAGGAAGACCTTCATCGCTCCTAGTACGGCATCACTTTCAGAGGGGCATTTCCTCCTTCCCCACGGTCTAACGCATACAGTCTGACCCACTTTTCTAACTTCAACTTCCAGCATCTTTCCCTCTTACCTTTTGCGTTGGTCCAGCTGTCTTTCTTCCTCTTCTTTTTTCTTGATCACTGCACGGATATAGTTGTGTACACTAGTGCAACCTGCATTATTTTTAATCATTCTCTCAAAAATTTCTCACACCTGTCTCTCTTTCCATTCTGTTATCTAGCTAACCTTTAGTAATTGAGAATCATCTAAAGAAGCTTAAAAATATTCCTCAATTATGTACCTACAGAAATAGGTGGACTCTGTTCCTTTTCTTATTGGCTATATGGCTATCGACTGACTGGAAGATGAATTTGACGATTTAGTCTTTTAAATACAATATATCGGACATTAGTGTATAGTCATGTTTACTAACCTTAATGAAATTCTAAAATTTTAACTACAAAAACTAGGAAAATAGATTTATAGTTGCAATTCTCGTGCCAATTAGCTAAAATTTAAGAAACAGCAAACCAATTATAACCAATATAATCAAACATACATCTATTCCATTATATGCTATACTTAATACTAATATTCTAAATGATATTTAATCTATTTTATATGTGTATATTTGTTAATATTTGAAAATCAAAATAAAATTAATACTAGCTGTCGTATTATTAATGATCGCAGATATTTAGAAACACTGACTTCCAGTTGTTGGAAGCTTTGTTTTGATTTTCATGTAATTATAATTTTTCATATACTGAATACTAGAGTGCAAGGTAATGTCCATTTTTGGAGCCACATAACTATGTTATATGATTTAGATTAACGAATACAATGTAATTTGTAAAATTACAAAAGGAACGAAAATCTTAAAATTGTTTTTTAAATATAGTAAAAATATAGTAGATTTTAATGATAATCATTTACTGGAAAGCTGATTTAGCATAAATATATATACAGGGTATTTCAAAAAAGTATGTCATAAATTAAATCATACATTCCAGGGACACAAATAAATTGATTGAATCTAACTTAGCTTAGTACAAAAGTGTACACAAAAAAGTTACAGCCCTTTGAAGTTACAAAATAAAAATTGTTTTTTTTTCTATTATCTCTTAGACTACTTTTGTAATTTTGTAAAAAAAAATGGACACGTTACTTTCTTGTTCTGAAAGTATTTTTCATAAAAAAGAAACAACAAAATCCAAGCGCACAGAACACTGCACAGACACATTTTAAGGGGGGGTGTGCAGCCCTTAATCCCCCCAAACTTTTCAGTACGTTCAAATCAAATGAATTTTGTGGCGTCATTAGTTTAACACATCATTTTAAAAAAAAATTTGCCTCATCACTTTTTTCAAAAAACTTTTTTATTGAGTTACGGCCCTTTTCATTACCCTTTAAAAAAATATGTGCAACGAAGTAAATGGCTTTAATAATTTAACAACTACAAAAAATGTCTATAACCTCTATAAATACGATATTACAATAAATGTACAAAATGACCCCCATTTTCTTCAATACACATTCGGTATCGTTTTAATAAGGAAAACCGAATGCGCTGAAAAATCATATTTTTTTGACGAAATTGATTTGCAGCTTCAATTATTCTAACCCTCAATTGTTGTTCGTCCTCTATTGTTACACAATACACTTTCTGTTTCATAAACCCCCAAAAGCAAAAGTCCATGGAGTTAAGACCTGGACTTCTGGGTGGCCAAGAAATAGGTGCGTCACGACCCCTTCCAATCCACCGACCAGGATACTGCTTGCAAAGGTATTCCCGGAGTTTATTACTGTAATGCGGTGGAGCGCCATCTTGTAGAAACCACATATTTTACCTTATTGCAATATTTACTTCTTCCAAATACTCTGGTTAATTGTTTGCCAAAAACCGCAAATAATTATTACCATTTAAATTGTTGGGAAGAAATACTGGACCTATTCGATTGTTATCCACAATTCTGGCCCAAAAATTAACTTTGAAAGGCCTTTGGTGATGAGTCGTTTTTTTGGCGTGAGAAGTTTCGTCGGCCCAAATGTGCTCGTTATGATGATTTGTTATTCCATTTATACTGAAGCTAGCCTCGTCGGTAAACAAAATATTTCTAATAAAATTAACATTTCGAGTATTTTCTATTAACAACCAATCGCAAAATCCAGTCCTTTTAGCATAATCTTCAACCAATAACTTTTGAACCGTTGTTAAGTGATAAGGTTTAAGCAGCTGATCCTTCAAACGTCTTCACACCCTTACGTGAGAATCATTTAGTTTAGCAGCTATTAGCCTTGTACTTTTTCCAGGGACTTCTTCAATGATTTCTAAAATGTCTTCATTAGTTGCATCCATTATTGGACCACCACTATTGCCAGCAACTTGCGGTTGGAATGTACCCGTTTCCTGTAAACGACGTTCAATGGTCATAAATAATCGTCTATCGGGTGTATTTCGATTGGGATATTTTACTGCATAACGTCTTGCGGCTGCTACACTATTTCCTTGACATTCACCTACGATATTCCCGATAGTTTATTGAAATCATAATTTAATCTGATCCAACTTACCCAAAGTTAAATGCATATCTGCCATTTCCTGAAATGTGCAGGCCATTGTAATATCAAAAGTTTTAATATTAATCTTATTCACACAATAAATGATAGCTTCAAATTATTGACTATTATTGATGGAACTGTTTGTAATTATTGTATCCGTAGAAACTAATTGTAATTTAATGGCCAACCAGGAAAAAACTAGTTTTTCGAAAAAGTGATGAGGCAAAAAGTTTTAAAAATAATGTTTTAAACTAATGATGCCACAAAATTCTTTGATTTAAACGTACCCAAAAGTTTGGGGGGATTTAGGACTGAACACCCCCCATAAAATTTTTCTGTGTGCTTAGATTTTGTTGTTTCTTTTGTATGAAAAATGCTCTGAGAACAAGAAAGTAACGTAACCAAAAAAACAATTTTTATTTTGTAACTTCAAAGGACTGTAACTTTGTTTGTGTTCACTTTTGTACTAAGGTAAGTTGGATTCAATCAATTTATTTTTGTCCCCGGAATGCGTGATTTAATTTATCATATACCTTTTTGAAACACTCTCTCTCTCTCTAGATATATATATATATATATATATATATATATATATATATATATATATATATATATATATATATATAATATATTTTAGGGTTGTCTTTTTGTTTTGTATATAGCCATAACGACAAAAAATTTGTGGACTTTTTAAAGTTATTTAAGTACTTTATTGCTTTCCAAAATATGTACTACCAAGATCGATACTCTTTTGCATATGTTCATTGCACCAATTAGTAAAACACATCGGGGCAATTTCTGGTAAACAAACGGTTATATACCAATCAGAAGTAACCGTTCTTCGATCTTCTAAAGCAATTCTTGCCACATGACCAGATTTTAACATAAAAGTTGCGACCATTTTTTTAACGTGCTTCGAGAAAGGATTACGTTTGTTGGTTTTTTCTCATCGTGAAGCACCCAAACAGCGGATTGGAGTTTATTTTCGGTAAAAAATTGCAAAGCAAAACAGACGTTGATAAAGTTGTTAAAATAGACGTGGGGAATCTAAAATTTGCATTCCACGACACATCTTTTCAACTAAGCAGAAATCCTTAGCGAATTTGTTTCTAGTACTCGTATAGAGTAGATCCGAATAAAGTGAAAAGACAGCAAATATTTGATTTCACGCAAACAGCGCCTTTGTATCTGTTGATACGTATTTCGACCTAATAGGTCTCATCAGAACAGGTATTCAAAGGTGTTCTCAAGAACACCTTTGAGTGAACATCTTTGAGAACACCTTTGAATAACTGTTCTGATGAGACCTATTAGGTCGAAATACGTATCAACAGATACAAAGGCGCTATTTGCGTGAAATCAAATATTTGCTGTCTTTTCACAGCATATAGATGCCTCTATCTCATGGTATATTACACTGGCAGGTTACATCCTTAATTATCTGACGAAACGCATCAATGTTTTGCTGTCTGACTGCTGGTTTGGGTGGACCTGGATTAGATTCGTCGCTTGGACTGGAGCGACCACATTGAAATTCACAATACCAGCAGCGGGAAATATTTGACTGGTGTGATGCTTAATTACGAACTTCAGCGAGACATTGCTATTGGGACAATTCTCTATTAAAATTGTAAAAAATATTACTCGAACATGTTCTCGGATAGAATCCATTTTTCGACCGACTTCCTAATTTCAAAATTTTACTGTATCTACACGACTGTTTTAGCGCAATGAAGCTATCGATTTATGTCAACATAATATTGAGGTTACATTTGCGTCGGGAGGTTTTATTGGTGGCGTCCTTTAAGCGGCTATATACAAAACTAAAAAGACAAACCTCGTATATATATATATATATATATATATATATATATATATATAATAAATATATGTATATGCATTAAATTTACAATTTTGTACACGGTAATTTGATCTCTTGTAAATTTTTAGTTTTGTGATAACTAAGTACCTACCTAGATAAATCAATTCCTTCGAAAATTAATTTCCTTCCTAATATTGTTCATTATTTTTTTTTTAATTAAATTGATTGATATTGATTCAAAAATAGTCAATATCTTGCAATATTAAGAATTAAGCATTTAAATTGTTGTTGCTCAATATAAATTGTCATATATATGTGTGTTAAAAATAAATTTTTATTGTATGGGTATTTTTTATTTGTGCCAAGTCGGCACTCTTCTTTTTAGAGTGCCATGTTTCTAGGGGATGTCGGCGTTTACCATGCTTATAATTGTTCTTTTTCTACGTACCCTTGATTAGCAGCTAATACCGGTCTATCCCACAAACAGGATGGTTAGCCCAATCTTGCATTCTCTTATGATGAATGCACACATTCTATGATGCACACTCAACCTGCTAGAGCGATATATGTTATAATATACGGAAATGTTGGTTAGACCGGTTTTGCTTTAAAACTTTAAGTCGTTGGAAGTGATTGCGATCTATAATACTTCATAAAACAGTTACTCAATAAATGACACACATTTCAAAAATATATCTCTCGAATAAGTATAAATAGCTTTTAATAACACAATGGTATATTACATCACTTACATTTAACAAACAATCTCACAAATATCTCTTCTTCATTGGATCAAATCTATCTCCTCAAGAACTTCCCCTTTACTGTCAAACAACTGCAATAATAGAATTGAGTTCTCCATTCAACAATATAAAGTAGTTTCAACCATGTTCTACCATCCATCTATTAATAGAGTACCGGCATGTAAGTAATGTTTATTTTATTTATTTATTTGCTCATTTATTAATTTATTACAATCAAAGAGACTATTTTATAACAATTTGTGGGCCTTATCTTTTCTGCTTAAACATTTTAAAAATTTTATACCTTTTATTCAACTTACTCATTTAAATAAAACCACAGACATGTAATATTGGCATAATTATTGTAATTTACAACACCTACTTTGTTTATCGTTATTAGACAACACCCTAATATGGGTTTTTATTATTTCAGCATTTGTTTAACTTTGTATCGAGACCTGAGGATGCTTTGCATATTGTAGAAAGCGAAACCGGTCGTCTGATAGTTAAATTAAATTGATTGTGAGTAAGTCTTATTTATTATTTCTTTACCTATTTGAAATGGACTCACACAAGCAACACATTCATGATTTTATAACTTATTTATCAACATTTGCTCACACAGACACACACACACGCACCTAGTAAGTTTTTTTTTTAAATATTTTTGCCTCTGGTGCAGTAATAACTTTTTTTAGGCTAATATATTTTTGTAAAGAATTAAATCTTTTAGCGAAAGCCGCTATCGCTGTATGTATTAAATGGCCAACTATATGGCCTAGGAGACAAATTCGTTAAACTTCCCGTGCTCGAATTGGTATCACTAAAGTGTTATGATCATTTCGGCCTATCCCAGCCATCGTCAGACACTTGGGCTGATACAAATTCAAACTCGGAAAGTAAAACGAATGTCTCCCAATCTTCACTACCGTGTAGTTAGCTTATAAAGGCGCCCTCTATTTTGAAGGCTGTGAACGAAACGATATGAATAATCGTTTTCTGTATCCTTTATGCTATGCGAAATGTGTAAAGAATTAAATCTTTTAGCGAAAGCCGCTATCGCTGTATGTATTAAATGGCCAACTATATGGCCTAGGAGACAAATTCGTTAAACTTCCCGTGCTCGAATTGGTATCACTAAAGTGTTATGATCATTTCGGCCTATCCCAGCCATCGTCAGACACTTGGGCTGATACAAATTCAAACTCGGAAAGTAAAACGAATGTCTCCCAATCTTCACTACCGTGTAGTTAGCTTATAAAGGCGCCCTCTATTTTGAAGGCCGTGAACGAAACGATATGAATAATCGTTTTCTGTATCCTTTATGCTATGCGAAATGTGTAAAGAATTAAATCTTTTAGCGAAAGCCGCTATCGCTGTATGTATTAAATGGCCAACTATATGGCCTAGGAGACAAATTCGTTAAACTTCCCGTGCTCGAATTGGTATCACTAAAGTGTTATGATCATTTCGGCCTATCCCAGCCATCGTCAGACACTTGGGCCGATACAAATTCAAACTCGGAAAGTAAAACGAATGTCTCCCAATCTTCACTACCGTGTAGTTAGCTTATAAAGGCGCCCTCTTTTTTGAAGGCCGTGAACGAAACGATATGAATAATCGTTTTCTGTATCCTTTATGCTTTGCGATTTTTCCTTTATCCTTTACGCTATGCAAACTTTCCGAGTTTGAATTTGTATCAGCCCAAGTGTCTGACGATGGCTGGGATAGGCCGAAATGATCATAACACTTTAGTGATACCAATTCGAGCACGGGAAGTTTAACGAATTTGTCTCCTAGGCCATATAGTTGGCCATTTAATACATACAGCGATAGCGGCTTTCGCTAAAAGATTTAATTCTTTACACATTTCGCATAGCATAAAGGATACAGAAAACGATTATTCATATCGTTTCGTTCACGGCCTTCAAAATAGAGGGCGCCTTTATAAGCTAACTACACGGTAGTGAAGATTGGGAGACATTCGTTTTACTTTCCGAGTTTGAATTTGTATCAGCCCAAGTGTCTGACGATGGCTGGGATAGGCCGAAATGATCATAACACTTTAGTGATACCAATTCGAGCACGGGAAGTTTAACGAATTTGTCTCCTAGGCCATATAGTTGGCCATTTAATACATACAGCGATAGCGGCTTTCGCTAAAAGATTTAATTCTTTACACATTTCGCATAGCATAAAGGATACAGAAAACGATTATTCATATCGTTTCGTTCACGGCCTTCAAAATAGAGGGCGCCTTTATAAGCTAACTACACGGTAGTGAAGATTGGGAGACATTCGTTTTACTTTCCGAGTTTGAATTTGTATCAGCCCAAGTGTCTGACGATGGCTGGGATAGGCCGAAATGATCATAACACTTTAGTGATACCAATTCGAGCACGGGAAGTTTAACGAATTTGTCTCCTAGGCCATATAGTTGGCCATTTAATACATACAGCGATAGCGGCTTTCGCTAAAAGATTTAATTCTTTACACATTTCGCATAGCATAAAGGATACAGAAAACGATTATTCATATCGTTTCGTTCACGGCCTTCAAAATAGAGGGCGCCTTTATAAGCTAACTACACGGTAGTGAAGATTGGGAGACATTCGTTTTACTTTCCGAGTTTGAATTTGTATCAGCCCAAGTGTCTGACGATGGCTGGGATAGGCCGAAATGATCATAACACTTTAGTGATACCAATTCGAGCACGGGAAGTTTAACGAATTTGTCTCCTAGGCCATATAGTTGGCCATTTAATACATACAGCGATAGCGGCTTTCGCTAAAAGATTTAATTCTTTACACATTTCGCATAGCATAAAGGATACAGAAAACGATTATTCATATCGTTTCGTTCACGGCCTTCAAAATAGAGGGCGCCTTTATAAGCTAACTACACGGTAGTGAAGATTGGGAGACATTCGTTTTACTTTCCGAGTTTGAATTTGTATCAGCCCAAGTGTCTGACGATGGCTGGGATAGGCCGAAATGATCATAACACTTTAGTGATACCAATTCGAGCACGGGAAGTTTAACGAATTTGTCTCCTAGGCCATATAATATATTTTTATTTGTTATCAATGTTTGTTTTGAAAGAAAAAAAAACGGTTTTTTATTGTTTTTATTGAAAAAGCAGAAAACAAACCAAATTGTTGATAAAACAGACATACAAAAAAAAAAATGGAAAATACAGAACGTGGTAAAACATCAGTGAAATTTCAATGACTAATATCGTGTATTGCCTCCCCTTGCTCTAATAAACTCTTGCAGACGACGGGACATACTCTCAATTTTTCTCCGGATTACATGTTGTGGTATGTTATTCCACTCTCTTATTAACAGATCCTTGAGATCCTGTGCGTTGTTAAGAGGAGGTTCATGGGTCTGAGTACGTTTTTTCAAATCGTCCCAGTGATGTTCGATGTTATTCAGGTCCGGAGACCTAGCTGACCAGGGTAACCTCGTAATTCCAACCTCGTCCCAGTATTGCATACTGATCCTGGTAGCGTGCGGTCGCGCGTTTTCCTTTATGAAAACGACGTCTTCTCCAATTCCTGTCATGGTGGGCATAACATGTTCTTCCAGAATCTCTGTAGTGTACCTTCGTGTGGTTAAGGACCCATTTTCGATGAAGGGTAATTCTGTGCGGAAGCCGGAAGATATACCTCCCAAGCCATGACCGAGCCTCCATCAAATGGTATTTTTGGAGCAATGCAAACTTGTGAAAATCGTTCATCGGTTTTCCTCCAAACTCTTACACGTCCATCTGATCCAATTAGGCAGAAACGGGATACGTCAACAGTTCTTGCGACTTACCGTTAAGTGTGACCGTCTTCCATAAGCGCAACAATTCGTGCCGTTTTAACAACAGTCAAAGGCATTTTTGGCAAAAAATAAACAATAATAAACACTAATGGTGGGAATAATAAACGTTTGTTCGTTGCATTTGAACATAAAGTCGAAGCATAAATAAGACATTTAAAACAAACGGCAGTTACAGTTACCGTTGGTAAATGTTCATTTTTCCGCAAAATCGGCACTATTGGAATTCTTTGTTACAAACGAAACCACTAAGCTGACAACAGTTCTCAGAAACATGCATTAGTTTGTATTTGTGTTAATATTATTTATGATAAAGCTCGTCAAAAATAAAACATCGGTGTATCGGGTAATATATATATATATATTATATATATATATATATTATATATATATATATAATATATATACTATATATATTATATACAGTAGAACCTCGATTATCCGTCAGGGCACTGGACCAAGGGTATCACGGATAATCGAAAAGACGGTTAACAAAACATTCAAAAAAAATAAAAATTCATAATATACCTCTCAAATTTTATTTGTATGATTTATTTGACAATATAAGAGATTTAGGTTAGTACAGTCGAATCAATTTGATTTAAAATATTTCGAAATCTTTGTTTTATTGTTAGTTCACATTTTGCAACGGTGAGTTTCTTAATCGACGTAAAATCATCAAATCTACCCTATTTTCTTCTTCTTGTCAAAAATACTACTGGATAAATTGTTATATGTGCGATGCAGCTTTTCTAGCTTCTTTACTCAAATGTTTGTGAATTTCAAGAACATCATCAACATCTCCACCGTCAAAGTCTGTGTCAGCTTCTGAATCAGTTTCGTCCGCCTCTGTTGCTATTTCAACGATTTCATCATCTGCCAGCAATCGATAGCCGTTTGCGTCCTCATCACAAATTAACCATTCGTTTATGTCATCTTTAGTCAACGAAAACAAGACAGTTGATTTACCCATAACTTCATCTTTTACAGCATTACGCTCGGCTGTCAGGAGGGCATTTTCATCTTGAGATAATTCAGGCCATAATATATTTCACGATCTTTTCAGGGTTACTTCCGAAACATCAGCCCAATCATTCATAGCATAGTCGACAGCATGTTTTAAACTTTATGCTTTCTAGTGTTCTGGCAAAGAATATTCCTCTTCCATAACTAGGTTTTGAATAAATTTTTTTTCGGTATCTTCTTTTGAATGTTTCAATGACCGATTGATCCATTGGTTGTATTAATGATGTATTTGCAGGCAGAAAAGAGCACGTGATATTTCTATCGTCACTTCGCAGCATACCGGCTTCAGGCTGTGCAGGGGCATTGTCCAAAATGAGAATCGCCTTTGGTGGCAAATTTTTTGCTCGCAAGTAAATATTGTCTAACTTCCGATATAAAAACCCAAAAACAAGACGTTAGAAAAATAGATAAACAAATTTTGGTTTGCAGTACATACATTTTTGAACCAGTCAGCGAATTTTTCCTGGTACATCCACGCATTATGTTGTGCTTAGTAGTTAATGGAAAACGCGTTCATATTTATGCCCTTGAAACAACGTGTTTTTTTGCTGTACCAATCAATAATAAAGGATAGCGATGGTCTTCACTTGCATTTGAACACATCATTGCCGTGATTCGTTGCTTTTGCGTTTTATATCCGGGTGCATATTTTTCAGACAGTGTAGCGAATGTTTTCGTTGGCAATGCTTTGTAGTTTAAACCAGTTTCATCCGCATTGAACACTTGATCGCGTGTCAAACCATATTCGTCTATTATAGCTTGAAACTTTCTTTTATATTCGTCAACGACTTCAATACTTGCGGCGCCCAATTTTTCACCTTCAATTTTCAGTTCCCGTGTACCGTGGCGATTTTTCAACTTTTTCAACCAGCCACTGCTTTCTTTGAATGAAGGATCGCCATTCAATTTCATGTTGAAAAACAACGCTTTTTCGGCAACAATTGGTCTCGACAAAGGAACCCCTTCGCTTGTTTTTTTAACGAATCACAAATACAGAGCCCTGTCGAGTGATTCATTTGTGGCTTTTTTCATTGTGTTAGGATGTTTCACCCGGCCATCCAACGATTGCATTTGCGAAGCATACTTTTCAATTCCTTCAGCATTTTTCTTTAAATAATTGATTGTTGTTATCGGAACATCATACTTTTTGGTCAATGCGATAGCAGAAACACCTTTCTTTAGTTCTAAATTTAATCTAGAGCCCTGAATAAGAACAAAAATTATTTACCTAAAAAATGCGGTCGTGGCATAATTGCACGTGTATATTTCAAACGAATTTAGTGTTGTGTAGTTTAGTTTATGTAGTCAATATAACTTATGTATGAACCCTGACGGTTAACAGAGGTGACGGATAATCGATGCACTGTATATATATATATATATATATATATATATATATATATTATATATATATACAATGTGAGTGAGATTAAAATCTCACTGTAAATGAGGATATCGGTCAAGGAGAAATAAAAAATGAAACAACTATTTCAATCTTTTAATAGAAAACGTTTCGTGCAGTATTTCTGCACTTCTTTAGTTCTAATGATTGTAAAGTCGTATATAGATGTCAAACAATGTCAAATGCATATGTTGAGATGTTATAAAATACATTAAATAAATACAATATAAGTTACAGTAAAAAAATACATTCAAAATTTTATTTTAAATTTATACAAACATTGAAAAGTTACCAAAATGTCACAATGTGTTAACAAGATGTTAAAAATTTACTAAGAACGCCGATTTATCACATTGCCCGGCCATAGTATAGCATTTTTCATAATGACCAGACAATATGATAAATTGTAAAAAGTTATCAAATTGCCCGCTGAAGTTAGTCATTATTAATAATGACCGGGCATTATACATTATGGCTAACATAATCACTTTGTCCATTATATATATATATATTATATATAATATATATATATATATATATATATATATATATATATATATTGAAAAGGTTATGTTTTATTAATTTTATTTTTATTGATAATAAATGTTGTATTTTTAAAGTATGTGGTTCATTGTTTAATTTAATATACCTCGGCTAGCTCAATTATGTGTTCTTAGCAATCTGTCACTGTGTGACGTCGACTCTGTAGTCTCCTGGTAGAGTTCAAACAGAAATTAAACCAAAATTTACTTTAGACTTTTGATAAATTAACCCAAATGAAGCACGTTATTTATTAATATTGAACAAATTTATTTTGAACAATAAAATAAATTCGTTTGCAACTTGGGTTGCCTTTAAAAATTTACAAAAATAGGAATCGTGTAAACCTTAATATGGTTTAGTGTCGTGACAATAAAAATCGATTACAAAATGTGGAGACTTTCTGCAAGTACCTGAAATCTAAGTAAATATTGCAACTTTATAAAGTGTTTAAATGAACTATAAAGAAAAAGAAACTAAACACTTTATTCCGCTGACTTTCAACTTGCATTCAAATATAATCAAAATTACAAATGATCCCCTAAATTATTATCCAACCTCACTTTAAAACAGTTCTGATTTCTTTAAAGAAAACTAACTTCTTGCAAAATAATCGGTGAAACTGGAATATCAATCCTCTCTTCGGAATTTAAGGTACGTACTACTCTAGTTTTAATTTAATGATCATTAATATTTTTCAATTATAAGGCCTATCGCAATTCTGTTAATTCATAAATTTTAATTTTCTCAATCTCAATGAAATTTCTGTACTCCAATAATAATTTATAACTCAAATTGTTTCTCTTACTCTCTGGAACAAATTCTGGATATCTCTGCTCTTCCAAAATCACTGGAAACTGTGGAAAAACTAAATTTTAATCAGACGAGTTGAAAACACTCCCGGCCTATTCCACAGTTTCGGGGCAAGAGCTCTAAAATTAGCGTCGGCATCTCCAAAAAATCTTCTCCGTTGCTAACCGCAACCAACGTTCTTTTTTCTTTTTTTTTTCGTCTTCTATTTAAAATTTATTTAAACCATAAAACTGTCCTGTTCTGACACATTTGTCAAGCCACATTAATTTCTCATAATCACTTTAATCACATCTAATTTGGGAATATAAAAAAAATGTTCAGATATAAAACTTATTCTATTAATACAATTTATTCTTTTCATCTCCACATCATTGTAATTTCTTATTTAACAAAACCCCTATTAATTTAGCTCCCACAGACTTGCTTGACACTTTAAATAAATTTCCTTCATTTATTTTTTAAAATTTCTATGTTTAAATAATTTTTAAGAATTCTTCTTCTTTTTTTTCTTTTTAAGGTTTAGACGATTTACCTATACACTAGGCAACTATACTATTTAGAAATTATTAACACTATACCAGGTAAGTCAAAATTGATTTATTTAACAATTTACTAATCTTTTTCTCTCTTTTATTTCAGAGTCAACCCCACAATATGATGGCTTCATGAAATTTATGAACAACAAACTCATATAAAAATCCATTTAAATTGTATCCTTTTTAACATATTGAAATCATATCAATATATATTTATATATATATATATATATAATATATATATATATATATATATATAATACATATATATATATATATATATATATATATATATATATATATATATATATTTTGTTATGATATGTAAAATCGAGAAAAATATTTGTTGTTTAAAATATTTCAAAATTCAAAACAGTAAAATAATTCAGATAAGTAGGATAATACCCAACAAACATTTCGAAGAAGGAAAGTATTTAAAATTTTTGGATTACCTGTATTAAACAAAATGTACTATGCATAAATTATTTCTTTTGTTATACTATACTTGAGTGACCCGCATAATTTTAAGTGAAATCCAAAGAACAATTGAACCGGGATTTTCCAAAGACATTAACGCAGCGATTATAGACAGATTAGAAGAGATTTGGAAAGATGTTTTTGTTAGTTTTTAAGAATTATAGAAAAATATTGTTTGTAAATAAGTTTTAGGAAATTTTATAATTATAGGTAAAAATTTGTTTGTTATCGGAATGAAAGAATGGGGAATTGTGACGAGTTTTGATTGGCGGAGATTAAAAAAGGTGGGAGGTATGTAGGAATGAAAGTTTAGCTAGATTTCGGAGTGAAAAAAGATAGTCAGTTGGTTTTCCAAGTCTGTAAGACGAACAGTGATTGTTCTCTGGCGGTTCCCGAGAAGTAGCAAGCAGTAGTGTTGAATGTTAGTGAGTTTTTGTGGAGTTAGTGTATCTGACAGAAGCTGAAGCAGCAAAATATTGTAAGTCATATTTTTCTACTTATATTCCAAGAGTCACTGTTCAGGCCAACGAGAGATTCAGTTTATCGTAAAGAGAAGATATTCCAAGAGTCATTTTTCACTCGGGCCAACGAGAGATTCAGTTTATCGAGAGGAGAAAGGCTATCATAATTTGAATGATTTGTGCTTTTGAAGGAGATCATTAAGGACAATATACTTGCAACAATTTATTGTAAGATTGCTGATTACTTAGGGAGCGGCCACGAGTAAATAGTATAGTCTACAAATAACAAGGATTTGGGCCACTCATCATCAGAGAGAGATAGTTTTGTTTTTTGCAGTTTTTTCTTTCATTGATAACACAATTTTTTTCACTTAATTTAGAAAGGATATAAATATTTTGATTAGGAGATTTAGAGTAATACTTGGATTTTGAGATTTCAACTAATATTGTTTGTACCATTAATTTTGATTGTTCACGTACGTAGAACAAAATTTTGAGAATTATTATATGAGATTTTGTTTACTGAAAACTTTTGAGTGTGAATTATTTCATTATTTTTATGTCAATATATAGTGTTAGATCATATGTGTTTTTTATTATTCCGGTATTCTTTGGACCTTACCTTTCACATGTAATAGCATAGATATTGAAGCACGAATTTAACCCTGAGATAAAAGAATTAAAAATTGTGATAGAGTCATAATCATATCAGTTAAATAATTTTAATTAATCAAAAAAATTAACTAGCTAATTATTGCTTGGCGCACCAAGACTTTAAATATCACAATAATATATATATATATATAATATATATATATATATATATTATATATATATATATATATATATATGTAAACACAATTTTGTTTTTGGTATATATATTTTTGGAAATATTTCCGCGGTTAGTACAATTAAACCTACAGCAAAGATTAATACTATTATAAAAATTATTATTAAACTCACTAGTTTTTGGGATCGAACCGGGATCATTTTTATTTTGTGTATTATTCGCCCATGAAAATAAGTGAAAAATTAAGACAGTCCCATAAAATTTGCCCCGTAACAATGCAAAAGTGGCCTCGTAATGTGGAGGACATATCCGGGAACGCAAAGGCGCCAAATTTAAAGTACCTATAAAATATTTTTCAGAATGAGTCTTAGATAAACATGTTTTAATTAACTAATAACTGTGATAGTCTAAAATGTGACAAAATTGTTAAAAAACTTCTATATAAATAATTACATGTGGCAGTTGGGAGAAACAATAACATAACCCAACTAGAATTTGATTTCTTAAACAAGGAAAGCGAGTCTCTTTCCTTGTTAAATGTGGCCTCTCAAAATAATAATTCCGGTCTAAGAATATTTTTGCCACTACCCTTACATTCCCTCTTCTGTCTTTTTGTTCGATGACGAGCGTATAGTTGGACAAGTTCATTGAATAGTTTGAAGCATCGGTAAACTTATCAACATTTCTCTGGTCTATTATATTTACGTTCCTAGAAAGAATGGAAATGAGAGAAATATGATAGTTTAGTTTATTCGTTCCATGTTTTGTATGTGCATAGGCGTAGTGTGTTCTATTTCTTGGGAATATGTTTATTAAATAGACTTTTATTATTAACTTTAAAATAGTTTTAAGGTAAGTAAAGAAAATTTGAGATAAGTTTATTCTTTTTATAGTATTAACCCATTAACGACCGATACAATAAACAAAGAGAAAATTGACAAATAATTTATTAGATTGGAATAAAAACAAATAAATTAAGACTAATTTACAACCAAAAAGATTTTTTTCTCATTTTCAAGGAAAAATAGTACAATAATTTAATAAAGGAACATATCGTAACTTAAATATAAATTAAATTTTAAGTTGAAAATTTTCGAAACATTCGGGGTGTATATGCACTCTACACCTTTTACATAAATAAATAGTATTATTATATTTACACATTCGACATTTTTACACTATCGTCTCTTTTTGTAATGAGGCCAATATTGTCGAATCTGGTTTCATCTAGTAAAGCAAATTGATATTGCCGTCCATGTACTAAGTTTGACACTGATGTAGCGGTTTCTTCACTATTCTCTTCTCTTCATGTTTGATTAAACGAAATCTATATCGGTTCGTGCTTTCTCTTATAATGTGCACTTCTTTATCCTCTTCCTTCGACCCATACATATGAACTTATCACGCAGAGTGTGAACCAGATATTATACATATGCCAATAGATTTTTTAAATCTATGTCATTCATTTCAAAATCGCGGCAGTTATTCTGCGATGCATAAATATTTGTAAAATATAGCATGCTGCCAATTACTTGTTTATCAAAAAAGAGTGAAAAACTTCAATATAAACTTACCCAACTTGAGACAAATTTGGATTTACTATTTTTGCCTAATTTTTTCTTTGGACGTTTTATTTGCGGTTCAGAGGAATATCCGAATATCATAATCAGAATCGTCAAAATTCCCAATTACTTGTATTTCATATGTACTTTCATATGTATTAATGTCTTCTACATCGGAAACTTCCTCTGATTCCGACGGCAAATAAACCACATTAGGTGAATCAGCATTTTTACAATCTGTCTTCTAACAAAGCTATTAACTTTTCTGCTATCTTCCTTTCATATTTCGAGTATTTACTAAAAAATGCACTACTATATACATGCATTCAAATGATAATAGTTTAGCTTACTTTATTTTAATTTATATGGAATATAAAGCAAATAAATACAAGGAAACTTTCAAATCAAGTTTAAAAAAAAAACAAATATACCGTTTACAGCACACAGTAATTCTATAAATAGAGAATGAAGTGTAATAACGAGATCGTATATTAAAATTTCAGATTGTTTAGTCTAATGAAAAAATAAGTATTTTGCAAAAGTTTATGTTTTTTGAAGTACTGTATTAGGTTCTCTATAATAACAATAAAATTTTACTGTGTTTAAATAAATAATTAAAATATTATTTTGGTACGCCCCTGCAACGTTGATAAGTGAAATCTGGTTTCGTCGCTTTAAGTGCGATATTGCCAAGTAATCACCTTTAATTAAAAATTGTTTTAGTATAGGCCATATATTTGGCCATTTAATTCAACAAAACGATAGCAGCTTTTGCTAATATATATATATATATATATATATATATATATTATATATATATATATATATATTATATATATATATATATATATAGAGTAAAGTACTCGTTGGCCCGAGTGAAAAATGACTCTTGGAATATCTTCTCTTTACGATAAACTGAATCTCTCGTTGGCCTGAACAGTGACTCTTGGAATATAAGTGGAAAAATATGACTTACAATATTTTGCTGCTTCAGCTTCTGTCAGATACACTAACTCCACAAAAACTCACTAACATTCAACACTACTGCTGGCTACTTCTCGGGAACCGCCAGAGAACAATCACTGTTCGTCTTACAGACTTGGAAAACCAACTGACTATCTTTTTTCACTCCGAAATCTAGCTAAACTTTCATTCCTACATACCTCCCACCTTTTTTAATCTCCGCCAATCAAAACTCGTCACAATTCCCCATTCTTTCATTCCGATAACAAACAAATTTTTACCTATAATTATAAAATTTCCTAAAACTTATTTACAAACAATATTTTTCTATAATTCTTAAAAACTAACAAAAACATCTTTCCAAATCTCTTCTTATATCTGTCTATAATCGCTGCGTTAATGTCTTTGGAAAATCCCGGTTCAATTGTTCTTTGGATTTCACTTAAAATTATGTGCGGGTCACTCAAGTATAGTATAACAAAAGAAATAATTTATGCATAGTACATTTTGTTTAATACAGGTAATCCAAAAATTTTAAATACTTTCCTTCTTCGAAATGTTTGTTGGGTATTATCCTACTTATCTGAATTATTTTACTGTTTTGAATTTTGAAATATTTTAAACAACAAATATTTTTCTCGATTTTACATATCATAACAAAATATATATATATATATATATTATATATATATATATATTATATATATATATATATATATATATATATTTATATATATGTATTATATATATATATATATATATATATTGATATGATTTCAATATGTTAAAAAGGATACAATTTAAATGGATTTTTATATGAGTTTGTTGTTCATAAATTTCATGAAGCCATCATATTTGTGGGGTTGACTCTGAAATAAAAGAGAGAAAAAGATTAGTAAATTGTTAAATAAATCAATTTTGACTTACCTGGTATAGTGTTAATAATTTCTAAATAGTATAGTTGCCTAGTGTATAGGTAAATCGTCTAAACCTTAAAAAGAAAAAAAAAGAAGAAGAATTCTTAAAAATTATTTAAACATAGAAATTTTAAAAATAAATGAAGGAAATTTATTTAAAGTGTCAAGCAAGTCTGTGGGAGCTAAATTAATAGGGGTTTTGTTAAATAAGAAATTACAATGATGTGGAGATGAAAAGAATAAATTGTATTAATAGAATAAGTTTTATATCTGAACATTTTTTTTATATTCCCAAATTAGATGTGATTAAAGTGATTATGAGAAATTAATGTGGCTTGACAAATGTGTCAGAACAGGACAGTTTTATGGTTTAAATAAATTTTAAATAGAAGACGAAAAAAAAAAGAAAAAGAACGTTGGTTGCGGTTAGCAACGGAGAAGATTTTTTGGAGATGCCGACGCTAATTTTAGAGCTCTTGCCCCGAAACTGTGGAATAGGCCGGGAGTGTTTTCAACTCGTCTGATTAAAATTTAGTTTTTCCACAGTTTCCAGTGATTTTGGAAGAGCAGAGATATCCAGAATTTGTTCCAGAGAGTAAGAGAAACAATTTGAGTTATAAATTATTATTGGAGTACAGAAATTTCATTGAGATTGAGAAAATTAAAATTTATGAATTAACAGAATTGCGATAGGCCTTATAATTGAAAAATATTAATGATCATTAAATTAAAACTAGAGTAGTACGTACCTTAAATTCCGAAGAGAGGATTGATATTCCAGTTTCACCGATTATTTTGCAAGAAGTTAGTTTTCTTTAAAGAAATCAGAACTGTTTTAAAGTGAGGTTGGATAATAATTTAGGGGATCATTTGTAATTTTGATTATATTTGAATGCAAGTTGAAAGTCAGCGGAATAAAGTGTTTAGTTTCTTTTTCTTTATAGTTCATTTAAACACTTTATAAAGTTGCAATATTTATTTAGATTTCAGGTACTTGTAGAAAGTCTCCACATTTTGTAATCGATTTTTATTGTCACGACACTAAACCATATTAAGGTTTACACGATTCCTATTTTTGTAAATTTTTAAAGGCAACCCAAGTTGCAAACGAATTTATTTTATTGTTCAAAATAAATTTGTCAATATTAATAAATAACGTGCTTCATTTGGGTTAATTTATCAAAAGTCTAAAGTAAATTTTGGTTTAATTTCTGTTTGAACTCTACCAGGAGACTACAGAGTCGACGTCACACAGTGACAGATTGCTAAGAACACATAATTGAGCTAGCCGAGGTATATTAAATTAAACAATGAACCACATACTTTAAAAATACAACATTTATTATCAATAAAAATAAAATTAATAAAACATAACCTTTTCAATATATATATATATATATATATATATATATATATATATATATATATATATATATATATATATATATATAATGGACAAAGTGATTATGTTAGCCATAATGTATAATGCCCGGTCATTATTAATAATGACTAACTTCAGCGGGCAATTTGATAACTTTTTACAATTTATCATATTGTCTGGTCATTATGAAAAATGCTATACTATGGCCGGGCAATGTGATAAATCGGCGTTCTTAGTAAATTTTTAACATCTTGTTAACACATTGTGACATTTTGGTAACTTTTCAATGTTTGTATAAATTTAAAATAAAATTTTGAATGTATTTTTTTACTGTAACTTATATTGTATTTATTTAATGTATTTTATAACATCTCAACATATGCATTTGACATTGTTTGACATCTATATACGACTTTACAATCATTAGAACTAAAGAAGTGCAGAAATACTGCACGAAACGTTTTCTATTAAAAGATTGAAATAGTTGTTTCATTTTTTATTTCTCCTTGACCGATATCCTCATTTACAGTGAGATTTTAATCTCACTCACATTGTATATATATATATATATATATATATATATATATATATATACAGTGCATCGATTATCCGTCACCTCTGTTAACCGTCAGGGTTCATACATAAGTTATATTGACTACATAAACTAAACTACACAACACTAAATTCGTTGAAATATACACGTGCAATTATGCCACGACCGCATTTTTTAGGTAAATAATTTTTGTTCTTATTCAGGGCTCTAGATTAAATTTAGAACTAAAGAAAGGTGTTTCTGCTATCGCATTGACCAAAAAGTATGATGTTCCGATAACAACAATCAATTATTTAAAGAAAAATGCTGAAGGAATTGAAAAGTATGCTTCGCAAATGCAATCGTTGGATGGCCGGGTGAAACATCCTAACACAATGAAAAAAGCCACAAATGAATCACTCGACAGGGCTCTGTATTTGTGATTCGTTAAAAAAACAAGCGAAGGTGTTCCTTTGTCGAGACCAATTGTTGCCGAAAAAGCGTTGTTTTTCAACATGAAATTGAATGGCGATCCTTCATTCAAAGAAAGCAGTGGCTGGTTGAAAAAGTTGAAAAATCGCCACGGTACACGGGAACTGAAAATTGAAGGTGAAAAATTGGGCTCCGCAAGTATTGAAGTCGTTGACGAATATAAAAGAAAGTTTCAAGCTATAATAGACGAATATGGTTTGACACGCGATCAAGTGTTCAATGCGGATGAAACTGGTTTAAACTACAAAGCATTGCCAACGAAAACATTCGCTACACTGTCTGAAAAATATGCACCCGGATATAAAACGCAAAAGCAACGAATCACGGCAATGATGTGTTCAAATGCAAGTGAAGACCATCGCTATCCTTTATTATTGATTGGTACAGCAAAAAAACACGTTGTTTCAAGGGCATAAATATGAACGCGTTTTCCATTAACTACTAAGCACAACATAATGCGTGGATGTACCAGGAAAAATTCGCTGACTGGTTCAAAAATGTATGTACTGCAAACCAAAATTTGTTTATCTATTTTTCTAACGTCTTGTTTTTGGGTTTTTATATCGGAAGTTAGACAATATTTACTTGCGAGCAAAAAATTTGCCACCAAAGGCGATTCTCATTTTGGCCAATGCACCTGCAGAGCCTGAAGACGGTATGCTGCGAAGTGACGATAGAAATATCACGTGCTCTTTTCTGCCTGTGAATACAGCATTTATACAGGCAATGGATCAATCGGTCATTGAAACATTCAAAAGAAGATACCGAAAAAAATTTATTCAAAACCTAGTTATGGAAGAGGAATATTCTTTGCCAGAACACTAGAAAGCATAAAGTTTAAAACATGCTGTCGACTATGCTATGAATGATTGGGCTGATGTTTCGGAAGTAACCCTGAAAAGATCGTGAAATATATTATGGCCTGAATTATCTCAAGATGAAAATGCCCTCCTGACAGCCGAGCGTAATGCTGTAAAAGATGAAGTTATGGGTAAATCAACTGTCTTGTTTTCGTTGACTAAAGATGACATAAACGAATGGTTAATTTGTGATGAGGACGCAAACGGCTATCGATTGCTGGCAGATGATGAAATCGTTGAAATAGCAACAGAGGCGGACGAAACTGATTCAGAAGCTGACACAGACTTTGACGGTGGAGATGTTGATGATGTTCTTGAAATTCACAAACATTTGAGTAAAGAAGCTAGAAAAGCTGCATCGCACATATAACAATTTATCCAGTAGTATTTTTGACAAGAAGAAGAAAATAGGGTAGATTTGATGATTTTACGTCGATTAAGAAAACTCACCGTTGCAAAATGTGAACTAACAATAAAACAAAGATTTCGAAATATTTTAAATCAAATTGATTCGACTGTACTAACCTAAATCTCTTATATTGTCAAATAAATCATACAAATAAAATTTGAGAGGTATATTATGAATTTTTATTTTTTTTGAATGTTTTGTTAACCGTCTTTTCGATTATCCGTGATACCCTTGGTCCAGTGCCCTGACGGATAATCGAGGTTCTACTGTATATATATATATATATATATATATATATATATTATATATATATATATATATATATATATATATATATATATATATATATATATATAATATATATTATATATATTACCCGATACACCGATGTTTTATTTTTGACGAGCTTTATCATAAATAATATTAACACAAATACAAACTAATGCATGTTTCTGAGAACTGTTGTCAGCTTAGTGGTTTCGTTTGTAACAAAGAATTCCAATAGTGCCGATTTTGCGGAAAAATGAACATTTACCAACGGTACCTGTAACTGCCGTTTGTTTTAAATGTCTTATTTATGCTTCGACTTTATGTTCAAACGCAACGAACAAACATTTATTATTCCCACCATTAGTGTTTATTATTGTTTATTTTTTGCCAAAAATGCCTTTGACTGTTGTTAAAACGGCACGAATTGTTGCGCTTATGGAAGACGGTCACACTTAACGGTAAGTCGCAAGAACTGTTGACGTATCCCGTTTCTGCCTAATTGGATCAGATGGACGTGTAAGAGTTTGGAGGAAAACCGATGAACGATTTTCACAAGTTTGCATTGCTCCAAAAATACCATTTGATGGAGGCTCGGTCATGGCTTGGGAGGTATATCTTCCGGCTTCCGCACAGAATTACCCTTCATCGAAAATGGGTCCTTAACCACACGAAGGTACACTACAGAGATTCTGGAAGAACATGTTATGCCCACCATGACAGGAATTGGAGAAGACGTCGTTTTCATAAAGGAAAACGCGCGACCGCACGCTACCAGGATCAGTATGCAATACTGGGACAAGGTTGGAATTACGAGGTTACCCTGGTCAGCTAGGTCTCCGGACCTGAATAACATCGAACATCACTGGGACGATTTGAAAAAACGTACTCAGACCCATGAACCTCCTCTTAACAACGCACAGGATCTCAAGGATCTGTTAATAAGAGAGTGGAATAACATACCACAACATGTAATCCGGAGAAAAATTGAGAGTATGTCCCGTCGTCTGCAAGAGTTTATTAGAGCAAGGGGAGGCAATACACGATATTAGTCATTGAAATTTCACTGATGTTTTACCACGTTCTGTATTTTCCATTTTTTTTTTTGTATGTCTGTTTTATCAACAATTTGGTTTTTTTTTCAGCTTTTTCAATACAAACAATAAAAACCGTTTTTTTTTTCTTTCAAAACAAACATTGATAACAAATAAAAATATATTATATGGCCTAGGAGACAAATTCGTTAAACTTCCCGTGCTCGAATTGGTATCACTAAAGTGTTATGATCATTTCGGCCTATCCCAGCCATCGTCAGACACTTGGGCTGATACAAATTCAAACTCGGAAAGTAAAACGAATGTCTCCCAATCTTCACTACCGTGTAGTTAGCTTATAAAGGCGCCCTCTATTTTGAAGGCCGTGAACGAAACGATATGAATAATCGTTTTCTGTATCCTTTATGCTATGCGAAATGTGTAAAGAATTAAATCTTTTAGCGAAAGCCGCTATCGCTGTATGTATTAAATGGCCAACTATATGGCCTAGGAGACAAATTCGTTAAACTTCCCGTGCTCGAATTGGTATCACTAAAGTGTTATGATCATTTCGGCCTATCCCAGCCATCGTCAGACACTTGGGCTGATACAAATTCAAACTCGGAAAGTTTGCATAGCGTAAAGGATACAGAAAATCGCAAAGCATAAAGGATACAGAAAACGATTATTCATATCGTTTCGTTCACGGCCTTCAAAATAGAGGGCGCCTTTATAAGCTAACTACACGGTAGTGAAGATTGGGAGACATTCGTTTTACTTTCCGAGTTTGAATTTGTATCGGCCCAAGTGTCTGACGATGGCTGGGATAGGCCGAAATGATCATAACACTTTAGTGATACCAATTCGAGCACGGGAAGTTTAACGAATTTGTCTCCTAGGCCATATAGTTGGCCATTTAATACATACAGCGATAGCGGCTTTCGCTAAAAGATTTAATTCTTTACACATTTCGCATAGCATAAAGGATACAGAAAACGATTATTCATATCGTTTCGTTCACGGCCTTCAAAATAGAGGGCGCCTTTATAAGCTAACTACACGGTAGTGAAGATTGGGAGACATTCGTTTTACTTTCCGAGTTTGAATTTGTATCAGCCCAAGTGTCTGACGATGGCTGGGATAGGCCGAAATGATCATAACACTTTAGTGATACCAATTCGAGCACGGGAAGTTTAACGAATTTGTCTCCTAGGCCATATAGTTGGCCATTTAATACATACAGCGATAGCGGCTTTCGCTAAAAGATTTAATTCTTTACACATTTCGCATAGCATAAAGGATACAGAAAACGATTATTCATATCGTTTCGTTCACAGCCTTCAAAATAGAGGGCGCCTTTATAAGCTAACTACACGGTAGTGAAGATTGGGAGACATTCGTTTTACTTTCCGAGTTTGAATTTGTATCGGCCCAAGTGTCTGACGATGGCTGGGATAGGCCGAAATGATCATAACACTTTAGTGATACCAATTCGAGCACGGGAAGTTTAACGAATTTGTCTCCTAGGCCATATAGTTGGCCATTTAATACATACAGCGATAGCGGCTTTCGCTAAAAGATTTAATTCTTTACACATTTCGCATAGCATAAAGGATACAGAAAACGATTATTCATATCGTTTCGTTCACGGCCTTCAAAATAGAGGGCGCCTTTATAAGCTAACTACACGGTAGTGAAGATTGGGAGACATTCGTTTTACTTTCCGAGTTTGAATTTGTATCAGCCCAAGTGTCTGACGATGGCTGGGATAGGCCGAAATGATCATAACACTTTAGTGATACCAATTCGAGCACGGGAAGTTTAACGAATTTGTCTCCTAGGCCATATAGTTGGCCATTTAATACATACAGCGATAGCGGCTTTCGCTAAAAGATTTAATTCTTTACAAAAATATATTAGCCTAAAAAAAGTTATTACTGCACCAGAGGCAAAAATATTTAAAAAAAAAACTTACTAGGTGCGTGTGTGTGTGTCTGTGTGAGCAAATGTTGATAAATAAGTTATAAAATCATGAATGTGTTGCTTGTGTGAGTCCATTTCAAATAGGTAAAGAAATAATAAATAAGACTTACTCACAATCAATTTAATTTAACTATCAGACGACCGGTTTCGCTTTCTACAATATGCAAAGCATCCTCAGGTCTCGATACAAAGTTAAACAAATGCTGAAATAATAAAAACCCATATTAGGGTGTTGTCTAATAACGATAAACAAAGTAGGTGTTGTAAATTACAATAATTATGCCAATATTACATGTCTGTGGTTTTATTTAAATGAGTAAGTTGAATAAAAGGTATAAAATTTTTAAAAGTTTAAGCAGAAAAGATAAGGCCCACAAATTGTTATAAAATAGTCTCTTTGATTGTAATAAATTAATAAATGAGCAAATAAATAAATAAAATAAACATTACTTACATGCCGGTACTCTATTAATAGATGGATGTTAGAACATGGTTGAAACTACTTTATATTGTTGAATGGAGAACTCAATTCTATTATTGCAGTTGTTTGACAGTAAACGGGAAGTTCTTGAGGAGATAGATTTGATCCAATGAAGAAGAGATATTTGTGAGATTGTTTGTTAAATGTAAGTGATGTAATATACCATTGTGTTATTAAAAGCTATTTATACTTATTCGAGAGATATATTTTTGAAATGTGTGTCATTTATTGAGTAACTGTTTTATGAAGTATTATAGATCGCAATCACTTCCAACGACTTAAAGTTTTAAAGCAAAACCGGTCTAACCAACATTTCCGTATATTATAACATATATCGCTCTAGCAGGTTGAGTGTGCATCATAGAATGTGTGCATTCATCATAAGAGAATGCAAGATTGGGCTAACCATCCTGTTTGTGGGATAGACCGGTATTAGCTGCTAATCAAGGGTACGTAGAAAAAGAACAATTATAAGCATGGTAAACGCCGACATCCCTAGAAACATGGCACTCTAAAAGAAGAGTGCCGACTTGGCACAAATAAAAAATACCCATACAATAAAAATTTATTTTTAACACACATATATATGACAATTTATATTGAGCAACAACAATTTAAATGCTTAATTCTTAATATTGCAAGATATTGACTATTTTTGAATCAATATCAATCAATTTAATTAAAAAAAAAATAATGAACAATATTAGGAAGGAAATTAATTTTCGAAGGAATTGATTTATCTAGGTAGGTAGAAAAGCAATAACACTCAGGTACAGAATATACAAAAAGGACAAGAAGTAACATCCCTTAATATAACTTAGAAAGCTTAAAAGAAGATTCAACGAAATTTCTTTACAAATTAAGACTGGCCACAAAACTACAAAATGTGGATCGAGAAAATGTATCAGCGGAAGAATTATACCAGCAACTTAAAAAATGCATTCATGAGGCTACAAGTGAAGCTTTGGGTTATAAAGACAAACATAAAACAAAAAATCAAGAATGGTGGTCGGAGAATATGCAAACGTTAGTCAACAAGAAGAAAACTGCTTATAAGAAATGGATGTCAACGAGAAATAAGGAAGATTACAAGATATATCAAAAATTAAATCGAGATGTAAAAAGAGAAGTAGTGAAAAGTAAAAATGAGATGTGGGATCGAAGATGTGCAGAGGTGGATAGGTATATGGGTGGAACAAGAGTTGGGCAAGCTTGGAAGGTGATAAAGTCTCTCCGGAGAGAAGAAAAAGAAAAATCTAACTTACAGTTAATAGATCTGAAACAGTGGAAACACCATTATGAGGTCTTACTGACAGAGAATAGATGTAAATTCCAAGAGATCGAAATGGAAGAAATATCCGAATACACACAAATAATTGAAATAACACCGGAGAGTTAAACGATGCCCTCAAAAGATCGAAAAACGGTAAAGCAGCAGGACCTGGAGACATCCCAATTGAGTTGGTAAAGTATGGACCAAAAATATTACATGAGATGTTGGTTCAACTATTTAACAAATTAACTTTGAAAATAAGGCTATTATCGAGCACAAGTTAATTAAATCTAGCCCAAGTACTTTCGCTTAAAATAGCATCTTCAGGGGCATCTGAAGGGGGCATATTCATCACAAAGTCCTTTTCAACAAAACACTTCTAACAGCATCAGATATTTCTCTTTTACTTATATTAGCAACATTTCTAATAAAATAGCTAAACTTTTTACTTCTGCAGTTGAAAACATCAAAATTTCCTTTAAGTCACACAACACTGTAGGTTTCTTTTTAATTAACACCAAAGACAGGCTGAACACACTTAACAAAAGTGGTATTTACAAATTAAAGTGTGATGATTGTGATGCCTCTTGTGTAGGCAGAACCATTAGAAAGCTATCTACTAGAATATCAGAACATTTAAAAAGACCAAACTCTTCAAGTTTTGGCCAACATTTAGAGTCTAGCAAACACAATTTCAACATCAATACTGGTTCGTCTATTTTGCATGACATCAGTAGAAAGAAAAACTATTTGGAGTTGGATCTATTGGAAGATTTGGAGATCACAAAGGAAACGAATGGAAACTCTCATTGTCTTAATACTCAAATTAATTTAAACTGTACTAAATTTAAACCTATTTTTAAAAACTTTATTACAGCTTCACCTCGTAGTGGACCCAGCTCGGCTGTCTAGACTTCCTGCACTGAGTTTATACATTAAGAATCTACCAATTTCAGGCTTTGTTCAGCATTACTATTGTATTTAACAATTTACACAACTAGCTTGCTCAGATTCAATTGATCCACAGTTGGAGTTGATTTCACTCTTCATACCTCTACATAATCTACATATAATAATTCCACAGTTTTATATTTCAACACCTGTTGGTCAGTTGGTCTTTAGTAATGCTATTACATATTAGTTTTATAGTTCCCCCATTGGCTTGAGGTTTAACTGAACTACTTGAACTATACCCATTTACACACTGCTTTCAATTCTGATTTAATTTTAATATTTCAATTTCATAGTCAATTTTCTTCTCGTTTTGCAGTATTGACAGTGCCTGGTAGACCATTTTATTGTAGTCAACTACCCACTGTCCAATAGATCGTTTGGTCTATTTCTTTCATTCACACTTTATGTACACTTCATTTAGCCTCAAACCTACAACCTTATTATTACAGACGGGTGTGAGTGTGAGATCTGGATTATGCAATCTAGTTTAAATCAAAATATTCTATATGTCATACTTCATCAGCTGATTTTTTCAGTAGTAGTTCTAGTTGGACCTTTGGCCAATGACAACTTATACAGAATTTTAATATTTGCTGATCACAGATCCATAACTTTGACTGCCTATCAAAGTTGTCATATGTCACATGTCACCGTATCATTTCCGCTTAGATCATTATCCCTCCAGATACTGACAGAGAATGTAGCGTAGAATCTTTAAGTAATTTTAAACTGTTTGTCCTCGTTTTAGTGTAGTGTTTTGTACAATTTTATGTCACTATTAATGTTTCCACATTCTACGCTTGCCGGATAGTTTACATTTTGACGAAGTAAGTCTAAAACGTTAATCTCAAAAACTTTTTTCATCCATTAACTTCGAGTTTTTTATCGAAGTTAACTAATTTACTTCATCTAAAAAACGTTTTCTTGGCTTATTTCAGATGCCCCTGAAGATGCTATTTTAAGCGAAAGTACTTGGGCTAGATTTAATTAACTTGTGCTCGATAATAGCCTTATTTTCAAAGTTCATTTATTTGAGCATTCAACCTCATTTCAATTATTTAACAAATGCTTAAAACGACACAATATCCCTGACGATTGGAATATTGGATACATCAGCTCAATATTCAAGAATATTGAATATTAAGAAAGGGGATAAACGCAAATGCTCTAATTATAGGTGAATAACTGTTACCAGCTCAGTGGGGAGGTTGTACGGTCGAATAATAAAAGAAAGAATAGAATCAGAATACAAAGACATAGAAGAACAAAATGGATTTCGTGCAGAAAGATCGTGCACTGATGGTATATTCGTTCTGCAGCAGGTAATCGAAAAACGGAAGGCAACGAATCTATCTACCCACCTACTGTTTGTAGATTTAGAGAAGGCATACGATACGGTACCTTTGAAAAAACTGTTTCAAACATTGACGAAAGTATATCTCAGTAGAGAGTATGTGAATGCTATTGCAAATATATACAAAAATGCAAGAAGTGTCCTTAAAGAAGGAAACTTTATATCTAAATGATTTCCAATAACAAAGGGGCTTAAACAAGGATGTTGTATATCTCCGACCTTATTTAAAATATATATTCAATCATCGCTAGAGCAGTGGAGGAAACAAGTATCCGGAATGGGAATAGACATAGGCGATGGTAAATGTCTAACAACTTTATTTTTCGCAGATGATCAGGTAGTCATAGCGAATGATGAGGAAAACATGGACTACATGTTTAGAAAACTAAAGAAAGAATATGAAAAATGGGGCCTCAATATGAATATGTCAAAGACAGAGTATCTTAAAATAGGAGATGACGAAGAAGATCCAGAGTTAGAAATTAGAAACACAAAAACATGCAATGAATATAAATATCTCGGATCTATAATATCTAAGGAAGGCACTACCAAAAGAGACATCGAAAACAGGACGCAGCAGGAAAAAAAAAGCGGTTAACATTCTGAACTCTCGACTATGGTCTAAAGATATTAGACAAGAAACAAAATTGACAATCTATAGAACCTTGGTAGAGCCTATTATGACTTATGGGGTAGAAGTTATATATACTTATATTATATATATATATATATATTATATATATATATATATATATATTATATATATATATATATGTATATATATATTATATATATATATATATATATATATATATATATATATATATATATGTATATATATATATATACATATATATATATATATATATATATATATATATATATATTATATATATATATATATATATATATATATATATATATATATAGATCTCGTCATTTAGGAAGGCAACTAATTTGCATATTATCGCATTGGGCAGTGGTCAAAATTTGAGATTTCTACCTAAGCCACGCCTTAGCAGTAAATCATTCCAATACTCAGTAGCGCAGCAGTGCAGTTGAGAACAAGTTGTGTGTGTCAAATATTATATACTTTTATTTTCAAACAATCTTGCTGAAAATGGACGGAAAAAAACATAGTGTTATTAAAGAGCAGGGTCATCAAATAATATTTAATGTGTATAATTATTTTAAAAATATGAAAAGTGAAATGGACACTCTGCTAATGGTAAAAAATAAGACTACTGATGTAACAGGTAAGGAGTTTCAATGCATTTAGTATTAATTTTTGATATTCAAATTTAATGTTCCACTTTTCCAATGTTTCCATACAGTTTTTACTTTTAGTTCTCAATGTTACTTATTTGTCAATCTTTAATACTCTGCTCTTGTACCCCATTTTGCCTACCTTCGCTTTTCTTTTGTATTGGGTTAGTCAAGAATACCATTTTTGACATGTTTCTTGTTTCATTCCTTCGATGTGTCCTAAATATCGTATTCTCTGCACTTTCATTGAAGTCGTTATTTTTTAGCTATTATTACAATTACTTTGTTATTTTGTTTACTACTTCTTGGTCTGTCTGTCGGTAGTTCTATTACTATGTGATCATCTACAATTCCGTAATGTGTTTCCATTACTACTTAATTTTGATTTACCATAATTTTTTGTAAAATACTAACCACAGTTACTGTGAAATAATTTTGCCAAATTGTCATTATTTTCCTAGATAGTTCATTTAGTAATAGATAGTCATCATTTTTCATACGTGGAGAAAGAGTTCATAGGCTCTTGTTTTCGTAGAAAGCTTTTATTTATTTATTTTTTAATTTTCTACTATCGCTTTCAGTTACTTCTCAATGTACTCTTTTGTTTCTTTATGTTGTCTGTTTAAAATTTGAAGACTTATTTCTGCAACATACCAATCATTTTGAATTATTATTTACGTCATCATCATAATTATCAATGACGTCACAACTCTTCGTGAGTATTTGCCGTGTTTACCATTGCCTTCCATGTTTGTCGGTCCTGTGCCACTATTTTCCATTGTCTCACTCCCATTTTCTCCAGATCTTCTCTTACTGCATCTTTCATTTTACTTATACGCTGATTATATTTACGTCATTATAGGCATTTCTGTACGGACCGTATCCAGAATACTACAAGAGAGCAAACGGTCTCTAGATAATAAAAACAAAGTTGAATTTTCTTCAAAAGGACCTTTACGAAAGTCACCTGTGACAGATTTACCAGAATATCAAATTACAGATATTCGGCGTATAATACACGATTTTCATAGAACAGAGAATTGTTGTGTTACTGTTAATAAATTTAAGAACAAAATTGAGAGAGATTTGGACATTAAAGTATCAGAAGCCTCGCTACGACGAATTCTTCAAAATATGAATTTCCGTTGGAGGAGAGCACAGGACAACAGAAAATTGTTGGTCGAAAAGACAGAAATAAGGGCTTGGAGAATCAAATACTTAAGACTTATTAAACATTACAGAAACGAAAACAGACCCATTGTTTACCTCGATGAGACATATGTACACAGTGGACAAACTTTGGCGAAAACTTGGAATGATAATTCTAGTAAAGGGTTACTGATGAACATTTCGAAGGGTCAACGTTTAATAATAGTGCATGCTGGTGGTGAAATGGAAATTATTCCAAACGCGCTTTTAATATTCAAGTCTGGTAGTAAATCAGATGATCAGGTAGTCATAGCGAATGATGAGGAAAACATGGACTACATGTTTAGAAAATTAAAGAAAGAATATGAAAAATGGGGCCTCAGTATGAATATGTCAAAGACAGAGTATCTTAAAATAGGAGATAACGAAGAAGATCCAGAGTTAGAAATTAGAAACACAAAAACATGCAATGAATATAAATATCTCGGATCTATAATATCTAAGGAAGGCACTACCAAAAGAGACATCGAAACCAGGACGCAGCAGGAAAAAAAAAGCGGTTAATATTCTGAACTCTCGACTATGGTCTAAAGATATTAGACAAGAAACAAAATTGACAATCTATAGAATCTTGGTAGAGCCTATTATGACTTATGGGGTAGAAGTTATATATACTTATATTATATATATATATATATAATATATATATATATATATATATATATATATATATATATATATATTATATATATATATATATGTATATATATATTATATATATATATATATATATATATATATATATATATATATGTATATATATATATATACATATATATATATATATTATTATATATATATATATAATATATATATATATATATATATATATATATATATATATATATATATATATATATAGATCTCGTCATTTAGGAAGGCAACTAATTTGCATATTATCGCATTGGGCAGTGGTCAAAATTTGAGATTTCTACCTAAGCCACGCCTTAGCAGTAAATCATTCCAATACTCAGTAGCGCAGCAGTGCAGTTGAGAACAAGTTGTGTGTGTCAAATATTATATACTTTTATTTTCAAACAATCTTGCTGAAAATGGACGGAAAAAAACGTAGTGTTATTAAAGAGCAGGGTCGTCAAATAATATTTAATGTGTATAATTATTTTAAAAATATGAAAAGTGAAATGGACACTCTGCTAATGGTAAAAAATAAGACTGCTGAAGCAACAGGTAAGGAGTTTCAATGCATTTAGTATTAATTTTTGATATTCAAATTTAATGTTCCACTTTTCCAATGTTTCCAAACAGTTTTTACTTTTAGTTCTCAATGTTACTTATTTGTCAATCTTTTATACTCTGCTCTTGTACCCCATTTTGCCTACCTTCGCTTTTCTTTTGTATTGGGTGAGTCAAGAATACCATTTTTGACATGTTTCTTGTTTCATTCCTTCGATGTGTCCTAAATATCGTATTCTCTGCACTTTCATTGAAGTCGTTATTTTTTAGCTATTATTACACTTACTTCGTTATTTTGTTTACTACTTCTTGGTCTGTCTGTCGGTAGTTCTATTACTATGTGATCATCTACAATTCCGTAATGTGTTTCCATTACTACTTAATTTTGATTTACCATAATTTTTTGTAAAATACTAACCACAGTTACTGTAAAATAATTTTGCCAAATTGTCATTATTTTCCTAGATAGTTCATTTAGTAATAGATAGTCATCATTTTTCATATGTGGAGAAAGAGTTCATAGGCTCTTGTTTTCGTAGAAAGCTTTTATTTATTTATTTTTTAATTTTCTACTATCGCTTTGAGTTACTTCTCAATGTACTCTTTTGTTTCTTTATGTTGTCTGTTTAAAATTTGAAGAATTATTTCTGCAACATACCAATCATTTTGAATTATTATTTACGTCATCATCATAATTATCAATGACGTCACAACTCTTCGTGAGTATTTGCCGCGTTTACTATTGCCTTCCATGTTTGTCGGTCCTGTGCCACTATTTCCCATTGTCTCACTCCCATTTTCTCCAGATCTTCTCTTACTGCATCTTTCATTTTACTTATACGCTGATTATATTTACGTCATTATAGGCATTTCTGTACGGACCGTATCCAGAATACTACAAGAGAGCAAACGGTCTCTAGATAATAAAAACAAAGTTGAATTTTCTTCAAAGGGACCTTTACGAAAGTCACCTGTGACAGATTTACCAGAATATCAAATTACAGATATTCGGCGTATAATACACGATTTTCATAGAACAGAGAATTGTTGTGTTACTGTTAATAAATTGAAGAACAAAATTGAGAGAGATTTGGACATTAAAGTATCAGAAGCCTCGCTACGAAGAATTCTTCGAAATATGAATTTCCGTTGGAGGAGAGCACAGGACAACAGAAAATTGTTGGTCGAAAAGACAGAAATAAGGGCTTGGAGAATCAAATACTTAAGACTTATCAAACATTACAGAAACGAAAACAGACCCATTGTTTACCTCGATGAGACATATGTACACAGTGGACATACTTTGGCGAAAACTTGGAATGATAATTCTAGTAAAGGGTTACTGATGAACATTTCGAAGGGTCAACGTTTAATAATAGTGCATGCTGGTGGTGAAATGGAATTTATTCCAAACGCGCTTTTAATATTCAAGTCTGGTAGTAAATCCGGTGACTACCACTTAGAAATGAATGCCACGAATTACCGCAAATGGCTAAAGGAAAAACTAATTCCAAATTTACCCCCTAACTCAGTAGTTGTTTGCGATAATGCCTCATACCATTCGGTACAAGTGAATCCTGCGCCTAAAAGTAATTAAAAAAAATGATATGATTGATTGGCTGATTAAAAACAATATAACATTTAATCCTCAAAGTTTTAAACCCGAATTGTATGAGTTGATTAAGTACCATAAAAATAGTTTCAAAAGATATGAATTCGATGAACTTTTACGTAAATATCGTCACACTCCTTTACGGTTACCTCCATACCATCCGGATTTAAATCCAATAGAGCTAATATGGGCTGCGATTAAAAACAATATCGCACAAAATAACATAACTTTTAAATTGGAAGATGTGAGACACCTGTTGGAAAAACGAGTTTCCGAAATAACCCCAGATGAGTGGAGAAAACGATGTCATCATGCAATTAAAATAGAACAGTTATTTAACATCCGAAGTCCAAATAGACCATCAAGAAGATATTAATCCCATTATAGTAAACTTAGGAAGTGACGACAGTGACATCGAGTGTTCTTCGGAAGCAGAAAATTAAATTAGATTTTGTTGTTCTTCTTCTGAATTGAAACATTCACATTAGGTATATGAATTTTTAAAGGGTATGTATATAGAGTTAATTTTATATCTTTAAAGTTTTCATTTATAAATTTAGATGTGCATATATTTTATAATAACAGCAATATTGACGGTAGTCTTTATTATATCACTAATATATATTTAGAAGAAACGACTTAAATCGGATAGGTGCATGAAATTAGGCCTTTCCCAAAGACAGGAATATTTATGTTTGCATAACTCTATTATATCACTAAAAGGCTTCTAAGAAAAGAATTAAATCAGGTAGAAGTTGTAGGTACATATAATTGGGACCGTTCATTAGCATATAAATATCCTCACTCTTTAATATTTTGGTACTTTGGAAAATACGCTTGACATTTAATTGCTATTTTAAAAATCCATTTATTAAATTTATCAATATTCAGAACTTAATAATTCTTTTGTACAATAAAAATAGTTTGTTCATGTAAAACGTATTACGAAAGTAGTATTGTTTTGTCCCATCAATTATCTTACTGATCATTTTTCAAATGTTGGCTATATGTTCAAAATTATTGAAAATTAAAAAATTTTCTTTATTCAGAATAATATGTTTTAGCTGTATCTACTAAATAGTGCACGCCACTGTCATTTAGTTAAAATTTCAGTAACCAATCACCAACTTCAAAGGCGGTTCTTATACAATTTCGACATGCCTCATAATATGCAAATTAGATGCCTTCCTAAATGACGAAATATATATACTACAAACTTCCTTATCAGTAACAAAATAATGAATTTTATACGTTATTTTGGAACACACTGTATTTTTTATTGCTCTACGACCAAAATTATTAGCGAAATAAAAATAGTGAGTCAATAAAGATTCACGCAAGACGTGTGCGTATTTAAACCCAATTATAATAAAATCATTATAATCTATTAATGACGTGAAGAGAAGTATTCAGTTAAAAAATTCCCTCTAACTTTTTATCGATGATTGTCATACCAACAATAATTGTCTGCCGTCAAGCAATAACAATTAAAACAATGACCTTCGCCTTTTTTACTCATGTCTTTACTTATCCAAGTCTTATTCAAATTTTTTGAATCGTGAAAACAAAGTTTCCCAACATTGTGATTTTATGGTACAGAGGACACAAATTTTTAATCAGGGTTATATTTACACTTTTACTTTCAAGGTTTCCAGCGTAAAATTTGTGTCTTCCTTTAATTATTAAAGAAGAAGACTTTCAAAGTTGTTTCTTTCACAAGAAATAAAAGTTTTTCTCATTTTCGTCTCTTAATTTATAAATAAGGTCAGCTGAAGTAATTAGAAAAAATCTCAAGAATATAATGTGAAGGTGGTATTTAGAGACAAAGTTTCTAAGTAATACATTAATATGTAAATTTATATTTTACAAGGAAAAACGCATAGATACCTCATAAATCTAGTAGGAAAAGCCACATTCCTGATACTGTATGTCGTTGCTGGTCGAGACTTTCCAGACTCAATCGTTATAATAAAACATACCTAATATTTTTTTCTACTTCGAATAATACATGATGTACACTAACAGTAGTAAGAATTGCTATAATTAAAAAAGTTTAAACTAAATTATGCAATAGTAACAATTTATGCCGAAAAAAGCTATTTATATAGAGTCTTAGTATTTTGTGAATTTTACTTGGTTCAAATTTTGGTTTTAGTTCTTAACGCAAATTTTTAAAATTATGATGGAATTTTATTAAATAATTAAAAATGTGATTGAATATATATGTATTAAAAGAATTAAAATATTGTTACGATTAATATGACCTAAGCTGTAAAACATATTTCTCTAACAAGTATTCTTTTAGTAGGCAATATCCACGGGACCCCTACGCTAAAACCTGTCTCGAAAATTTTCGAGACAGTTCAAGAAAGGTCACCAGCCGGTTCGAAGAAACTCCAGCTAACGGTTATTTTATATATATATATATATATATATATATTATATATATATATATATATATATATATATTATATATAATATATATATATATATATATATATATATTATATATATATATATATATATATAGAGAGAGAGAGAGAGAGAGAGAGAGAGAGAGAGAAGAGAGAGAGGATCTTTTATTTGTAAACAGTTACATGCTTACAAATGAGAGAAAACCCGTCGCAATACTACTATCTCAAAGTGAAAACAATTTATAACGTATGCTGCACCCATTTAATATAACTGCCAGGAAATTTAATATGTTAATCTAATAATACATAGAGGACAAAAAGGATGTTAGAAGCAGCAGAGATGAAAACACTTAGAAAACTTGCAATTGGCAAGACACTATTTGACAGAGGTAGAAGTACAGATATACGATGTAGATGCAAGTTGGAGAACATCAAGATCTACGTAAGAAATAGAAGAGTACAATGGAACGATCATACTATAAACCGAATGACAACAAATAGAGTAGTAAAGACGGCAAGAGACGGTTCCCCAATAGGAAGACGATCAGTATGAAGACCACGAAAAAGATGGAACGACAACTTATTGGGGCACATTGAAAAACAGACAGTCATGTCCACACAAAAAAAAGCAGAAGAAGAAGAAGAAGAAGAAGAAGAAGAACATATATTACCCAATTTTAAATACATGTACGAGGAAGGAAAAATAGTAAGTTTGTTTGAGTTAAAGCTCATTGTGGGATCATCCATAATGAAAAAGTAGACATACTAGCCAAGTAAGCATTTACTAGGGAGGTAAATGGGTAGAAAGCGAAAACATAGAGTTGCTTCCAGTTTACTCCATTTAGCCTCTTCTACTCAAATCCGACTCTCACCTTCACGATGGTGCCTCCTATTAAAACCGAGTAACTCAATTGGAGATCCGGTATCCAACCCGGGTGGAAGGTTGGGTCGGGAACTGACGAGAGTAGGTGAAATGGTTCTCCGAAAAGGGGTTGTGCTATGGGTTGGCGTTCCGTACATGTGAAAATTTGGAGCCACGAAACAGAAACTATTGCCTCGGAACAGGACGGATATTAAATATAAACGACAATCGCAACGAAATAAGGACATTTGTATAGGAATGTGGAATGTGTTAAGTTGGCACAGACCTGGGATAGCGACGAGAGCCATTAGACAACTACAAAATATAACATGGATATAACAACAATACAGGAAATAAGATGAACAGCAACAGGAATTCTGCAAATGGAAAATGCTATAGTCTTTTGGTCGAGTAATGAGAATACACATGAATACAGATGTGGTTTTGTTATTGCAAAAAGACTAAAATCAGCAGTGATAGCTTTCAAGCCAATAAACGAACGAATCTGCTATATTAGACTCAAGGCTAAGTGGTTCAATCTCACAATATTTTCAATATATGCCCCAACAGAAAATGCCGAAGAAGATAGGAAGGATGAATTTTATGAATTATTAGACCAACAGTATAAAGCTGCTCCAAAACACGATGTCAAAATATTGATGGGAGATTGCAACGCTAAACTAGGTAAGGAAGATTATTTAAGAGAAATAATTGGTAAGCATAGCTTGCACGACACAACAAATGATAATGGACACCGGCTAACACAATTCGCAATATCTAATAACATGATCATTAAATCCACCCAATTCGAGATAAAGGACATTTACAAGGTCACATAGGTTTCAAATGATGGAAGAACACGAAATCAAAAAGATTATGTCCTCATTGGTGCAAGACACTCTAGCAGCATTATTAACTTCCAAAGTATAAGAGAAGCTGAAATCTTAGTTAAGAACGCGATTATCAATAAAGAAACTGGAACAACAAGAAAAAAGAGAAATATGGAACATAGAAGCCCTACAAACACCAAATAAAGAACTAGATTATCAAGTGGCAATAAGCAACCGATTTCAATTGCTGGAAGAGGAAGAGCATAATGTAGAGTAAGAACAAGCATGGCAGCAAGTGGCATTAGTTATAGAACAGGCAGCCAAGGAAACCATTGGAAAAAAGAGGACTCGCCCAAAACGGAAATGGTTTGACAAAGCATGCAAGGAAATTATGGAAATAAAAAAACGAAAAAAAGATCCCACAAGATGCTACAAGACCCCACAGATGAGAACAAAGCAGATTTTAACAGAACAAGAGCACAAACAAGGCGACTATTAAGAACTTAACAGAGGACCTACCTAGAACAGCAAATCCGGAAAATGGACAAAAGTGGCGAGAGAGAATCGAATAAAGGAAAATCTTTAGTGAAGTGAAGTCAGCCACAAAGGTGCAAGTGTTGGAGTAACACAACCTATGAGAAATGAAGCAGGTGAACTTATAATAATAGAAACGGAAATCGTCGAACGATGGAAGGAATACTTTCGGAATTTACTAAATATTGAAAGTGAGACGGAGGAAGCAAATATTACGTTTCATTCTGCAGATATCGAAATACCAGCACCAGGAAATTATGAGATAAATAAAGAGTTGTTAAAAAAGGAGGAAACCTTTTACACCAAAAATTGTATGATATCATTCTGAGAGTATGGAAAGAACAGAAAATGACTAGAGACTGGAATGGAAGATATATAAGACCATATATAAGAAAGGAAACAAAGAACAATTCCGAAACTATAGAGGCATATCTCTTGTTAGCACATCATATAAAGTGCTATCAATTATCTTGCTAAAGAGACACCATATTCGAAAGATATTCTAGGTGACTACCAATGCGGCTTTCGTGCTGAAGGTCAACTGTAGATCAGATAATTACCATCCGACAAATATTAGAAAAAAACTGAGAGTTCAATCGCGATGTGCACCAAATTTTCATAGATTTGAAGCAAGCATGTGATTCCATAAAAAGAAGCAAATTGTAGATAGTAATGTTAGAATTGGGAATACCAAGAAAATTAGTTGAATTAACGCAAATGTGCGTGACACACTCATATGCGCAAGTAAAGATAGGAAGCAGAATATCATGCAATGCATAATTGGACTTTCACGAGGACATCTTGTCACTGTTGCTGTTCAATTTTGCTTTAGAATATGCAATAAGTAAAATATCGTCTGAGCTGACGCTGATCAAGGATTAAAACTGTTGCTGGCCTTTGCTGATGATATAGATATAGTCACGCATTCTACAAGAGACGTGAGAGAGGTGTTTTCACAGCTTGAGGACGAAACAGGTAGTCTCGGTCTCCGAATAAATAAAGAAAAGACAAAATACATGGTAGTAACTAAAAATCCAAGACCAAGAGTTAGGCAGAACATCAGTATTAATGATCACAACTTCGAAGTAGTCAAGGAGTTTAAATACCTGGGGGCGATAATACAGCTGACAACCACATAGAAAAAGAGGTCTCAGCAAGGATAGCTGCGGGAAATGAGGCATGATACTTCCTTTCAGCATTATTAAGATTGAAGCCGCTCAAAAGAAAATCTAAATTAATACTGTGTAAGTCGATTATTCGCCCAATTATTACATATGGCAGGGAAACATGGACTCTCAACCAGCGGAAAATCAATAAGCTTCTAGTATTTGAAAGAAAGGTTCTCAGAATGATATTTGACCCTTAAAGAGCTGAATTTACAGGGGATTGGAGATGCCGCAATACTGAATTGGTGACTCTTTATGGAACTGAAAACATAGTTGACATATCAAGGCAAACCGAATAATATGGAGGTGTCACGTGGTACGATTAGAGGATGACGGAGTGTTAAAGACAGTGTTTTTTGGAAGACCAGATGGTAGAAGATCAGTAGGCCGACCGAGAAAAAAGATGGAAGGATGATGTTGAAGCCGATTTATCTACAATTGGTTGTAGAAGTGGATGCGGCGAAGACTCACTCCGAGTTGTAAAGCCAGTGAAGAAGAAGAAGAAGAAGTATTAGATTCCGATAATTTTGAAAATTATTCATTCATTCTAGAAGATTATTTAAAAATATAATTAGACAGAATGGATGGATAATATGTAATTCCGCAAAGGACGTTTTTAATAAAGGCGTTTACCGAAATCCTACCAAATCATGATTTTTTAATTTTATAACAAAAAAGATGCACTCAGAATTATCTGTACAATTCAATTCAATCATTCGCTAGCACCATCTCACCTATTTAAGTTAAACACTGTAAATTCTTTAAACTTCGAGTGTGAAGAATATGACACACTAGCACACTAGAACATAATAATATTAAATTGTAGTTAAAGTAGAATAAATACCAATATTTTTATGGAAGCCATTATGAAAATAAAAATTTTATTAAAAACCATCAACCTTTATGGGTTAATAATTTCTAGAAAGAAAAAAAATAAAATAAAAAACACTGGATGAGGAATTGAATAATGCTGTAAAACATAACCACTGGATGCACGGATACGAAATTGGATACTATTAGAAAATTGTCTAAGAAAAGATATATGATTTGTAAGTTTATTAATTGTATAATATAGAATTTTTAACGTAGTTAGTTATATTATTTTTAAAATATTATTAGTATTAATTTTAAATAATAATAGACTTTATTTTAAATTTATAGGCTTCGCAACCACACACACGTACACGCACACGCACACGCACACACACACGCACACGCACATGCACACGCACACACACGCCCCCACACACACGCATCAACACCCACACACTCTCACACCCACACACCCACACACCCACACACCTACATCCACACAACCACACAAAATCATAATTTATTCTACACTCACCGGCCAGAAAAATAGTCACCCATAGAATCTCTGAAGAAAATGCTCTATTCTTTTGATTTTCCTTTCTTACAAATTTTCTTTAATAAGGTTTTTCTTACAAATTTGACAAACTATATGTCTTTTCAATTGAAATTTTCCAGATATTTTCAGTCGGCTGTATCTAATAAGAGTCTCCAAACTCGCACTTAAACTTTAGACAAAATTTATCTTCTTACGGCCTACGTTGACCATCAAAAATGCATTTTTATGACTGATACCAGTGCAACTAGATCCCTTATTCGAACTGGATTGAGTCAAAAACCTGAAGGTCTACATTTCGGCGTTGTGAAAGCGAGGAACTTGTTCTTCTTCTTCTCATGGCGCCGTCTCCCTTCGAAGGTTGGCGATCCAAATGGCAATTGTAGTGTTGGAAACTGCTGCGCGAAAGATTTCTGCGGATGGGCGGCCGAACCATCTCCTCTGGTCTTTCAACCACGAGTTCTGGCGTCTTCCTACTGATTATTTGCCTTATACTTTTCCTTTCAGTATAACTTTTTATTTATATCTTTCGCCTCTCAACATATGACCCAAGTATTGCATTTTCCTCTTTTTGATTATTCTTATTAATTCTTTTTGTTGATGTGACGAAGTACCTCAACATTAGTAACTCTTTATACCCATGGAATTCTCAATATTCGTCTGTATATATACATCTCAAAGGCATCTATTCTTTTTTCTATTTCAGAGTCCATTGTCCAACTTTCACATCCATACAGTAAGACAGAAAAAAACGTAACATCTGATCATTCGGATTCTAAGATGCAGACTAAGGTCTGATCTTGTAAAAAATATTTTCATGCACATGAATGTTTCCTTGCTTGTTCGATTCTTGATAGGATTTCTTTTTGTTTGGATTACAATGACTATTGATATTTACTCCCAAATATTTTTGAAAATACTAAAGTTTTAGTTTTGGAAACGTTGAGATGTAAACCGAACATTTCGCTGTGGTGAACAACCGCATTTATTATATTTTGTAGTTCTTAGCGTTGCTTGCTATTAAGACGGTATCAACAGCATATCTGATGTTGTCTATGCTGATTCCGTTAATCTTAATTCCGCCTTGGACCTCGTCTAATGTTTTTCTGAATATAGACTTCAAATACAAATTAAACAGTAGCGGTGATAAGACGCAACCCTGTCTCACTCCTCGTCAGATTTGTATATCTTCGGACGTTGTGTGCTCTATTTCAATTGTTGCCGTTTAATGCCAGTATAGTTCTGAGATAATTCGTAAGTCTTGTTCGTCAACTCCAGTTGTTCTCAGACTTCCGATCATCTTTTGATGGTTAACTCAGTCAAATGCTTTTCGATAGCCTATAAAACATGCATATACATCCACATTAATGTCTCTGCATCGTTGCGTTAACACATAAAAGAGCCTCTCGTGTTCCCAATCCGCTTCGAAATCCGAATTGAGTGTCACTCATCTGGAACTCGCACTTCTTGTAAATTCGTGTATAGATAATTCTGAGAAAAGTTTTAAGGACATGAG